>VZRX01023796.1:762113-774412 GCA_013398075.1 Notiomystis cincta
GAGAGAGGGAGGCAGAGAGAGGGAGGGACGCCCTTTTCGTGTGGTTTCCTCCTGGATTTGTTCCAAACCAGAACAGGAGGAGATGTGTTGTCCTTGATGCAGTTGTTTCATCTGAAAACTGATGAAGTTTTTAGATGAATACAAGAGAAGAGCAAAAGAGACCTTTGGGAACATTATGAAGTTGGGTTACCAGGGCAAGGGCTATCACAATAGGATAGAAACACAAAATGCATATGAAAATGTGATTTAGTATCAGAATAGGTCTGCAAGAAACAAGAGAATTTCACATCTATACTAAACTAACAGAACTGATCAAGGCAGTCTTCATGGATCTTTGCCTTGTAGGTTAGACTAAATTCCAAACATATTCCCCTTATCCAGCATGACACAGAAATGACAGGTACTCATGACAACTTGGCTAAGAGGCATCCTTACCGAATTTTAAAACAAAAAATAAGGAAATTTTACAAAAATAGGATGGTCTCAAAAGTAATTTTATTCTTTGCAGCATAAACCTTAGACAAGGTTTATATTAAAATAAAAATAATATTTACTGATCCATTTAGTGATTTTTTTAGTTTATTTTTACTTTATTTAGCAATTACTGTCCAGTCTTCCTGATAGCTCCTAACTCCCACACCTATAAAATGCTGAGTTACCTGAAAAAAAAAAAAAGCATTCTCCTTCTCAAAAAGAGCCCAGTCTTCTCCCTTTCTTTCACAGAACAGAGTCCCTTACTAAGTGGGGGGGAAGCAGAAATCACACATGTAATAAGGGGTCCTCATATTTAGAGCAAACTGTAACCTTGTAGAGTAGTAACATATTAAAGTTTTTGCCACAACATGTAATTGTTGGAGGCAGAATTTTCTGATTACAGGCAATTAAAAAGAACTGTTGAGGAATGCCTGCAATCATAAGACCAGTGTTTGACTCTAAGGCCAGAAATAGGAACACTCATAACTATCTCTACATGCACACATTAACACCAAAACCAAAACCCAACAACAACCAATTTTTGCTATCATGAAAAGAAAATACACTGCCCTGTAATTCTAAACACAACCTCCTACACAAATCACACATGACACTCTGAGAAGAGTGGCTTCTTGTCTCCCAAGTGAAAACAAAGGTAAAACCAAAGCAAAAGCTGAGGCAATACTTAGAGGCTTCCCATGTTTACTAACATTGTCCAACAAGCACTGTCAAACAGAAAGTAACTTCCACCGAGCTCTGGAAAGCAGTATCACCCACATGCTGCTCAAGTCTACCACCTAATAAATATTCCATTGTCAAAGGCAAGTCTTTTCCATTGACTAAAGTGATCCTAAAAGTCAGTATTACTCTAAGGTGCTTCTTAAAGAGGCCCTTTTAAAATGGTGATTACTTCAACATATCTTCCCATGAACCCTCAGAAAACTTTACTAGGTATGGTAGACATCACTTTTTCCCAGAAATACTCGAAGTAGAATTACATTCTATGAACCAAGACACAAGCAAAAGACAGAACTTCCTCAGATCCTGAAGAAAATGACAACAGACAGAATAAAAAAGAGCAGCCCCAATGCAAAGAAGCTCTCAGCATTACAATCTTAAGTGTAGTCATTTGGGATACATATTCAAACAGTACAGAGAGAACATCAACAAAAGCAGCCATCAATAACAGGATTATATATTGCAGCTTAATTTCATCTACAACTTTTATTTCAATTCATTGTTGAAGCTTTGTAAGCATGCTTTTTGAGATTTGAATATTAATCTCATTTTAAAATTCATGTTGGTAATTATTCTAATTTGTGCAGTTCTGATACAGTTCTGCTCCATTTCTACAAGTATGCAGAATAAACACATTATCCTAGTACACCCAGCTATTTACATAATTAAAAACATCTAAATGAGAACCAAGATGCTCCACTGGTTCCTTAACAGATTGAGAGAAACAAAACTATTCAGTAAATAGTACTAATTTGTATGGAAAATTGTAGTAAGTCACTCCAGTGTATTTTTCCAACTATTTCAGAGACATTTACCAGATATAATTTGGTAACTGACCCCTTAGTTGGTTTCTACCCCTCAGTTAAATGCTGCAAAGTCACTGCAGGCCCGTGTAATTTTGAATACAGACAAGTGTACAAAGATGACCAATTCTTGTGGCCACCACACCACAAACTGCTTTTTAAAGCACAAGGGATGCTTGTTCAACACAAGGAACAAGGAGCACGACCTACAGACTTAACTGGGGTACAAACCAACCCACTGATATTAGTTTGTTCTGGGAAAACTGAACTGAAAAAAACCAGCTGAAAAGATAATGGTGGTTCATGACACAACAGATGCCATCTGACAATATTTTTTGAAGAAGAATGACATTTATACAATCCTATCACTTTGTTAGATGCATATTTCAGGGCACTTAACAAAACAGAAACCTGAAGGAATCTCTCAGAAATTATACTGAGCTATTTGGGCTCCTGAAGGAAAAAGTCAGATTTTAAATTCTTTTGAGATACACACTGTGGTTGCACAATACCAAAGGAAACAGAACAAAACCCCCAAGTCTCCAGCTATTTAACAGCATTTTTCTTTGTACAACTGAAAAAAAAAAAAAAATCACTCTCCTCATATTTCTTCAGTTTCTTGTACCAGCATTTTGTTAATCACTCTGTTTGTCTTCAGAAGAAATCTGAGTAATTGTTGTCCTCACATGACTCATTGAGCATTAGGGAAAGTTATTTTTGGTGAACTTGGTGTAAACTGCTTCTTGTACATAACAAGCCCATAGTCTGATTTGCTGGTGTAGTCAGCAGTGAAGAGCACGTGGTGCCATAAACTCATCTTTGAGCCTTCTCCACGACAATTCAGCAAGAACAACCAAAAAAAGCTGTTCTACTTGACCCAAATAAAGAAAAATCCTGCCTTCCTGACACTAATTAGGAAACAAGGAGGATAGGCATCTGCTAACCAAATCTAGTTTTCTCTACTACATTTAAGTGCCTCATATCATACAGACAAAATCTGCATGTTTAATTTTTTGTTAACTTCTGTGGAAAATGTAATTTCATTTCTTAAAAGGTTATTAATTCTTTAAATAGGTTACATAACATTGATGTGCAAGTAAGTGGGAGAAAAAGTCACTAAACCACTCAATCTTCTTTGAACACTCAGTATCTGTGAAAGATGAAGCATTATGTACATGCAGAGCACTACTAATTACATCTCAATTTTAAATGTTAATTAGCACTCCAGTTCTACACCAGCATCTGTGGATATTTATTTCAGTTGGACACTTGCTGTAATTTTGCCTGCTCTTGCACTCTACCCTGTTTCACTCTTAGCTACCACCATCTCCCAGTAGTTTTCCTCACAACCACTTTGCCCTCATTACATTTCTTTCGTGCTGGCCTTCATCTTTCTCTTCACTACCTTGTATCTAAACTCATGCTTATGCCTCTAAATTGGGTATTACATCTCTTCTCCACAGTCCCACCCCTGCAGAATCTAAGTCAAGGCAGACCAGCATCTTGAAAAACAAGCATTAAAATTTGCTGGCAGTTATGGTCCAGCTACATGCTTACACTGACAAAGCCCACAGGCAGATTAAAGGGGGATATATAATATTTACATGAAGGAAATCACAAAGACAATAAGCCACAAAACAAGCAGCATCCCCCATTACTTCACAACTGTATTTGCAGTTCAGAAAGGGCCCCTGCACTCAGCAACTCCTCCACAGCACAAGGCAATGATTTACCACGAACAGGAAGAGAACACCTGCTCCAAAGTGCACTTCCTCAGAAGGCCACACAATCATTACACAGACACACGAGCAGGAGCCAGAACCAACAGTTACTTGCTTCTTCTGTGAAGTTCTCCCCGTGACCAAAACATTCTTTGTGAGTGGACAGGTGTCCACTCAATTCCAGACTGGCAACTTAAATATCTTATATATTTTATTTTTAACACAGAACACTGCTTAGTATTTCCTAATGCAAACACAAGAGCACTCCAATCACCTGAGACCAGTCAACCAGCACTAAACCAAAATTCAGGGAAGAGTAACCATCTCCTGTCATCCTGCCTTGGCTCAGCTTTAAAAGAGGAACTCCTCCTTGTGCATGAAAGGTTCTCTGTTATCACATAGATAAGGTATTGTGAAAAACTGCCTTGCACCAAGAGAAAGTCATGTACAAAAAATGTGGTTGAACAACATCAACAGATAGTGTTGGTCCATTTCTGAATAAATGCATAGTCAAAATCTGTCTGATCTCTCCAACAACACTTATAGCTTAACAACCATCCCAGAAGTTACATGGAGTGTCTGAGAAGCACCAAATAATCAGCAGGAGATACTGCCTGTTCTCTGAATTCTACTCCCCCAGTATCAGGAAAAACCTACTGGTGAATGGGATTACAGAGCTTACAGCCATTTCAGTCATTAGTACTAACCAATGAATCCAAAAAGGAACAGCACATCCCACTGTCTCAGTCAGCCAAAGCAAACCAATACACCACTACACAAGCAAGTTTTTGATGTTTCAATGAAACCCCCAAGCTTCTGCCCAAAAAGATGATGAACACTACTACAAAACCAGTAACACAGTCAGCTTCTGAGAGTCAGTAGCAGGTCTCTCAGCTCTTTACAAACCAGGCCCAAGTGAAAAGAAACTCTTCTCTTTTTTTTCAGTTTCACCTGGGATGCTCAATGATGCATTAGCCAAGGACTTCACTTAAAAAGTTAAGTCTACAGTGCTGCATCTATGAGACAAAAGCCATTTCTTCTCTGAAAACCCTGAAACGTTAGCATAAATAAGTACATAGAGTTTATAAGTAAGAAAACATTTTCAACATTTAGCTTGAAGCTTATTTACTCAGTTGAAAAAAGAAGTTATTTCAGAAGGTTATCCCCTTGCTTGTAAATGCACAGGTTCAATTAGAGCACACACTGCTAAAATGAGGATACTTTTGTGGAAATCGTTGTGGAACGTACACAGAAAAACACACTTGTAAAACAAGCAAAGGGGGCAAACCCCCAAAAGACACAAAACAAAAGACAATTACCTTATTTCTAGAAATGAGGTGCTCACACTGCCTTTGCCACCACGCAAAGCACCTGACTCACCAGTTCTCTCTGTCACGCCCGAAGCCGGAGTGTCTGGCCTGCTGTTGTCATCCGTGCCTTCATCCTCATCCCCTCCGGCGGCACCAACCGCGGCAGCGGCGTCAGGTGCCTCCGCCCGGGCCAACGGCGGGGACGGCGCCTCCTGCTCCGCGCCCTTCTCCTTCCTCTCGAAGCGGAACCGGTCCAAGTTGTAAAGGCTCATCTTCTTAACCCTTCTGCGAGAGAAGCCAGGAGGGGAGAGAGCCGGCAGGGCCCGTCTAAGAGGGATCAGGAAAAGGCTGGCGCTCCCTCAGAAACGCGAGGCCAGCGACGCTGTCAGGCGGCTGGAAGGCTCCTGCGTGCCCACCCATCCGCCCACCCACCCGCTCCCCCGCGCTCCCCCGGCCTCAGCACCTCTCGCCGCGGGCCNCTGCCCTCAGGGCCGGCGGCGGCTCCGGGCGGGCAGCGCGTCCCGGGGGCTCCGGGGCTCCGGGATTTGTTTGGGGGTTTGGGTTTCACGCGGCTGCCGCCGTGACCAAGCAGAGTTACGAGTTCTAACTCCAGACCCCGCACGAGTGACGTTTTTAATACCAAATTACCGTATATTCCCACCTTGCCACCCCTCTTCCAAGGTGAAAAGTTTGGTTGGAGAACTGTGAAAAGACCATCGTAGGAGATCTGGAAGCCTAAAATACTGGGTCATGCAATCATAGAATAGTTTGGGTTGGAAGGGCCCTTAAAGACACCTAATTCCAACCCCCCTGCCGTGGGGGACACCTTCCACTAGACCAGGCTGCTCAAAACCCACCCAAACTGGCCTTGAACACTTGCAGGGATTGGGCATTTATTACTCCTCTGGGCAATCTGTTCCACTACCCCACCACTCTCACAGTAAAGAATTTCTTCCCAATGTTTAAATCAAACCTACTCTTTTTAAACTTGGAGCCGTTCCCCCTTGCCCTGTCCACTCCGATGCTCTTGTCAAAGGTCCCTCTCCATCTTTCTTGTAGGTTCCCTTCAGGCACTGGAACACCACAGTTAGGGCTCCCCTGCGCCTTCTCTTCCACACTGAACAATCCCAATCCTCTAAGCCTTCCCCCTTAGGAGAGGTGCTCCATCACTCTCATCATCTTGGTGGCCTCCTCTGGACCTGATCCATCAGCTCCATGTCCTTCCTGTGCTGGGAGCCCGGAGCTGATGATGCTCCAGGTGGGCTCTCAGCAGAGCAGAGCAGAGGGGCAGAATCCCCTCCCTGCCCTGCTGCCCACACAGCTCTGGGTGCGGCCCAGGACCTGTTTGGCTCTCTGGGCTGTGATCAGAATTGCTGGGTCGTGTCCAGCCTCTCAATCCCCAGCACCCCCAAGTCCTTCTGGGCAGGGCTGCTCTCGATCTGTTCATCCCCAGCCTGCACTGAGACCAGAGGCTGCCCTGACCCAGGGGCAGGACCCTGCACTTGGCCTTGTCAAACCTCATGAGATTCCCATGGGCCCACTTCTCCAGCTTGTCCAGGTCCCTCTGGATGGGATCCTTCAGGTGTGGATTTAGGGCAGTTTTCAGTTTAGGTACCTCATCGTGTTTCCAGCATTGTGCTCCTTTGGCAGAACAGGTGGGAAAACACCTCCTTTGGATGAGGACCTGCTGCCGTGCTGGATTTCAGTGGATGCTTGGTCACAGGGCACACACAGCCAGGTGTGCAGAGGCACCTGAGGTTACCTGGTATTGCACAGAGAACCTTGCCAGGGCTGAAGTGGTGCCCTTAAATACTGAAGTGGCAAAAAGGTACTGAAACTGCCTTTACACATCTGCCCTTTCAAATACCAGCCACCTGTGAAATAAAGTGCTTCAAGGCCTGGTAGAAATGAATAAGCATTTTACTGGGGAGCCAGGTGCAGCAGCTAGTAAAGACCTTCTGGAGAGATTATGTTACCTAACAGAAAAACAGAAAAAGGAGCCACTTCCCCATCCATTGTGTCAGCCCTGCAGTTCTGGGCTCACAGGATGTTCCTTCACCCCTAAAGTTATTTGACTTTTAAATTGCAGGAGCCAAACACCTGAGAAGCAGAAGGATTTGGAGGAAATCAAGCTTCAGTGATGATGTCTTGCCTTCACATCAAATATTAATCTAAAATTTGGATAATAGATGACTTTAAATTTGTTGGAATCCATGTTCTGCTAATCCCAAGTACAAATAAGTGGCAGTGTAAATGGAACAGAAGAGTGATTTCGCCCCCAGAGGTGGATGCCAAGGCACAGGTGGATTTGCAGACTGGCTGGTGTCTGAACAGTGCAGTTCAGAGATCATCTGAGGTTATCCCCTGAGTTTATCCTCTGAGGAGGACTAAACTGTGCTGCAGAAGGAGTGCCTGGGCTAGACTCATTGTTGACATAAAAAGGCAAGAGATCAAGTGCTTTCATGCAAAGAGCAGGCCAGCGTGAAAATGGGAGAGGGTTTTGCCTGTCAGCACAGGCTTAGACTCCTACCAACTTGAAATTCCACCCACTTAAAAGGCAAGTTACCCCAAAAATGGGAATAAAGAAGCTTGTAGGTACATCAGAAGTAAAGCTGGGTGTGGGTTAGAGGAAGAAAAAGTCTGGTCCATGAGGACACTTTAGCTCAGGGAATTTGGCTCCTTCTCAGGACCTGATAGCTGTGGCAAAGCTCTTGAGCTTCTTTGCAAAGCATGAGTACTGCTGTTAGCAGCTTGTCCCACACTGACTTATTGCAAGGCATACAAGCATCTAAAGGTGAAGGATTCTGACAAGACTTAGACCACTTTTTCCATGAGGAAAGCATAACAAACTGTGCATGAGATAAATGTGAGTGACTTGGAGGACACAGTCAAATAACACTGTTAAATGTGCACAGACAAATGGGCTGTGAGGCTGCAAAGCTGAAAGAGCAATGTTTGAAAAGTTGAGAAAAGAAAGATGAAACTGGAGAAAAGTAAGTGTAAAGGGGAGCATATACTCAGGTCAGTCTGTGCCTGTGACTCAACAAGGCAGTCAGGAGCACCAATCTTGGGGGAAAAGTGGTGAGAAAAACCCCATGAATTCCAGAATTTGGGAGGAAAAGCAAGTTGAAGATAGGAAAACAGTGAAAATTAAGTGGATTAAATAGAACACACCAGAACATGCCGGATTTTAAAAGCATCGAGTTTACAGGAATTAGCATGAACCTAGAAAATGCTGCAGCAGATTACTTCAGTTTTTACAGTGCTTTGAACTTGAAAAGACTGGGTAATTGGTAGGTATTAGTATTGTTAACAAGCAATCGTGAATTCCTGGCAAGCAAGGCAGGAAAAACATCTTTTTTAAGGTGCTAATGACACTGGTTAGACAGCTCTGCTTACTGGAGAACTGACAGGTTGCTGTCTGCTATTGTTTTGAAGGCTGATTTTTGAGATCTTTTTTTGAAGAATGGCAGCAGAAATTTGAAAAGATTCTATTTATATACAGAACTGCTTTACAGGCAACATCAGAGCAACATTTGACTTGTTCTTGCTTAAGACACAGTTTTGTTGCTATGCCATTGAGAGAGGAGCATACCAGATGGTATGTAGGCCTTCAGAGAACTTGATGAAGGTTTATAGATCAGTGATATATAATAATGGCCCAAACACTGAGAGAAGCAAAACAAAACAAAAATATCAGCTTAAAATTACTCATTTTGAAATTGATGCAAATTGAATTTACGTTGTCCTTAGCAGAAGGAAATTCGGGTTTAGGAGTTTGATAATGGGAGGCGAAACCTGATGAGATACAAAGAGGCACATTCTATGCTACATTTTACAAATTGGCAAGGCAGTAAAATTGTACACTAGCAAATAATCAGCCAAGACAAAATGTGTCTACAGCCATTCCTGACAAGTCTCTATTGTTTCAACTATTGTTCTTCCACCTTTGATTCATGCCCTTTTTGTGTCCTGGCACTTCAAGCAGCTTTGTATTAGGGGAGGGTCTACCTCAGCTACCAGGTGAGAACCCACTGAAGTTGTACTGTGGTGTAAAATCAGCAGGGTCTGTGAGAGGTAAAGCCTTACAGCACTTCTGCTGGGGCTTGCCCCAAATATTGTATAGGATTGGTGGGAAGTGTTTATTCTTAAATTGTGAGCAACAAGACCAGTTGTCAATGGAGGTGGTTTTGTACTTGATTCTAAATATGAAAAAAAAATTAACAAAATTTTAAAAAATTATTGAAATGTTCAAACTAATTCAGGTGCTGCTGAAAAAGCAACAAGAGTTGTATGTAGCACGTGACCCTGCTGTAGCAACCTCACCTCACCTAAATATATGAATATCCAAAATATTTTGTATGAGCACAGTGATGGCAGAGTAAGGCCTTGGTTGGAACTGTCTCTTTTCTCTCTTACCCAAGTTTTTTTTCCCTTTTTACTGTCCATTGCATAAACAGTGAGTTTTTTTCTATTCAGCAAACAGTAAAAAAGAAAAAGAGAGTAAGACTGGTTTTGTGGTATGACAGGTTTTGTATTGGTATTACTTTATATAAAGTATCATTTTTTTGTGTGTATGAAAATACTTTAAAGCTGTCTGGTGTGGTTCATGTTTTCTAGGATCATGAACCATACTACTATTCTACTACCATTATGGAACATTTCTGCCCTTTTTTTCCCTCACTTGAGGTTATTTGAGATAATTTGTTTCCAACACTGTTATTTGTTATTTCAAGATTGAGCTTATGGTGTATATATATATATAGTTTTATTTGTTAATAAGTAAACACATTTTATTTTTCCCCTACTTCTCTGAAGTAGTTATTTACTCTCTTTTGAGTTTATATGTGTTTTATTAAGCAACAAAAAAAGAGAAAAACTTAAGTGTAGAACTTCAGACATTGTGCTTGCTACCTATTTCATTCATTTGGGCAAATGCTCTCTCGAAAATCAAGCTAACCATAATCAAAAGTCTGGCTAGCTCTCAAAAGGCTGTGACTTCTCAGAAAACCCCACATCCATGGTACTTCTGCTGGGGTTTTTTGTTTTAACTTTCAGGTGAATATTACTTACAAGCACCCACCAAACTGAGGATAAATCTGCCTAAGGCCGGCACAGCAGCTTCACTGGGACAATCACAGAGTTTCCCGCTGCATTCTGCTCCCACAGCAGATCACCCATGCAGAGCTCACCACAGGACCTTTGAACCATTCAGGATAGCTCAGGGATCATCATCTAGTGCCCAGTTTGTCATCCCTCAACACCCCTGATTTAATGGCATCCTACATACCCTGAGCACTTAGAATCTATATTAAGTCAGAAAATTACAGTAGAGAGGAAAGCAGGAGTTACTGATTATTTAATACATAAAGAGTCAAATACATTTGAAAAAACACAGCTTCATCAGAGTCAGTTTTGCCTGAAATGCTGAATACATGACCTTTGGAACAAAAAGAGGGGTCAGAAGTGTATGAACATACATCATTATCAAGGATTTTGGTTTGTCCCCTGCAGCTGAGACATCCCATATCGTTTGCAAATCACAGACAAATTACTTTTTGGCTTTAAGAAACAATTTTGAGAGGAGCATAACCTCAAAAGTGCAGGCCAAAAGGTATTTTTTGTTCTCTGAATCAACTGAAACAAATCCATTTCCAGTGTGTACTTCCATGCTTACTTTTTGGCTTTCTTCTATCAGGCTACACTTCTGTAACTCTGATATACTGCTGCATTTTTTACATTGGGTAGTACATAAAATGACAGAGTAAAAATGAACAGGAAATTCAAGTTCTTGGCCCAGCATTCATATAATCATCCCCATAATTCACCAAAAGAATGTCATGAGGCTTGTGCAAATAAATACAGGAGCAAATACATATTTGCACCAAACACTTTTAAAGGGTTTTGTTTGGGTTTGTTTTTTGGTTTTGGTTTTGTTTTTTTTCAAATTGTATTTATAAAACCTGATCCAGATATTTTTTAGAAAAGGGCTGAACTGGACTTCTGAAAGAGTATCTTTCCAGAACAGAATTTGGCCTTAAGCAAATAAAATTTATTCACTAGCCCATTATTAGTGCATAAGCAGTAGCAGAGCTCTGTCATGTACTGTTCAGAATCTCAAAGGAACCTGGAGCAAGGCATGTACAATTTTTCACTACATACATTTATGTGTTATGTTATACCCCTTTCTGTTTAATTCATGCTTTTAAATATAAACCCTCATTTTACTGCAAATAGAGTGCTAGAAGAATCTGTGCCTGCACTGGATCAAAAAATCATCTGATCCTAAAAATATATGGACTAGTTATTTTTCAAAGAGAAAAACTCAAATAGTTCTTTGTGCTGTTTTTATAATTTCTTCAGGTTTATACCCTACTATAATTTGTAAATTCAAATCTTGATATTTAAAAGCTAGAGTAATGATTTTGGTAAATACACACAGAAAGGAATTAAATATAGGTATGCTTCCACTCCTAGGATCAGAATTCCTTCATTTCTATTTCTGTAATTGGAACAATATCCTTTGTTTCATTTTATTTTGCATTCAAGGAAAGTAAGCTGCATTCCTAAAAACATATCTTGATATAAAAGAAATATTTTTACTTCTCATTTCCCAACTTGAAAATCTCATTCAGAAGCTATCTTTAAAGCTTTGGGATTTAGAAAGTTCACACAGGTAAACTGGGATTTACATGACATTTTTAAACTGCTATTTAATTTAATTCAACACTGTCATATTATTATAAACTCTGCAGGAAAGCATTACTGTTACTAGGCTGCATTCAACTATTCAACACAGTAAAAGCTTCACACATTTGGGGAAAGGATGACAACTTCCTGTCCTCTGTGGAGTGAGATTTTGTTTTTACTCTAAATGGAAAGATAATTATCAGGGCTGTGACAAAACTCAGCTTGAGACACTTCTAATGAGAGAGAACTATTATGCCAATAAAATGCCAAGAAGTTATAATCACTTAATGCACAGCCACACCCTCACCCCACACACACCTGGGGAACAACAGCCAACATGGATTTGTGAAAATGTGCAATGTCAAACCAATTCAGCTTGTTTCAAAGCAGAGCAGGAAGGTTCATGAATCTGGAGGAAACAGAAAATGTTATTTATGTTGACTTCAGTGAGGCTTTTGGCAGCCTGTCATTATGACAGGTCCATAACTTGGGGTATCCTATGGCATACCCATAAGCCCTAGAAACACAATCCAGATCAAACTCCAGAACTGATTAATGGCCCA
>VZRX01023796.1:774793-793712 GCA_013398075.1 Notiomystis cincta
TATATATATATATATATATACTGCATCAAAAAGGAAAAAAATAAAGAGTGCCATAAATACAGATAAAACAGAAAAACAGATGAGGAAAAGCATAGCCTACATAACTATTCTTGTACAGAGGCAGGACTGGGAGTGGTAACAGGTCACACCACTATGAAAAATGGAAATGCCATGTTTGGTTGTACTAAAACTGTGCATCCCCAGGACTGCTCTTTTCTTTGAGCAGAACTGTTATGCCCAGTGCCCAGTAAGGCAAGAGCACTGTGTCCAGTTTGGGACATACAGCTTGTTTTACTATGTCTGAATTGGGGATAGTTCAGAAGCGACCTCTATTTATTCTCATTTCTTGAGACCATGGCCTTTAAGGAAAAGTTTAATAAATGGGATGTGCTGAATATAAAGCAGAGCATACCAAGGAGAACATGTCTGCAAGTGCACATGAAAACACTGCAAGAGGCAGACAAACATCTGTCCCCTGTGTTCATGAAAAACAGAACATGTAGTGATTGCATTAGGCTTAAGAAATTCTTTCAAACCATAGAGGTAATTAAACACTGGAGTATAACATCTGGTGAGATTGTGAATTCGTCATCATCAGAAACTTTTAAGAACCAGTTAGGCAAACATCTGTCAAAGCTGACATAGTTATAGTTGATCCTGCCTTCAGGCAGAGAAGGAACTGGATGATCTCCTGCTGCCTCTTCCAACTACATTTTAAAAATTATTATTTCTCTCTCTTTCTCTGTTTCCTTCATCTGCTTTTCCCAGCTCCCTAGTGTGTATTCTTGCACCTAGTTTTAATAAGAACAACATGGGACAACTGGGAAAGTCATGCAGACCTCATGGAAGCTTTCCTTAGTTAACCCTTTTAATTATTTTTTACTGTATGAGACAGAAATATCACATGAACAAGCCCATGCACTTGATTTTAATACATTGCAGTTTTCTTTGGTCAGTATGTACCTCTGTCAAATGAGAAAAAACAGTGTTTGAGTCTATTTACAGTATGGATTGTATGAGACTATTAGGGGTGCAACAACCCCCCAGACTCTTAAGGTAAGAACAAAAAGAAGGAAGAGGCAAATGCTGAATAAAGGACTGGACCTCAAGCTATGATGAGCCTTCCTACAGGTTCTAGAGATAGATGCTACTGCCTCTAAATACCTGCTGCTTCTTCCCCCATGGTCTCTGCCCCTCTGTAGCTCAGGGACAAAAGGCAGGACAGGCCTGCAAGAAAGGCAGGACAGACTTCCCAGCCCCTGGCAGTGATTGTGGCTGTTGCTGAGGTCAGGGATCCACTGGGCTGCCAAGGGCTGGGGCTGGCAGGGGTTCTCTTATCCCTGCTGCCAACCACACTTTGTGATGAACATCAAAAAGACAGACAGACAGACAGAACCGTGGCCAGCATGGAGAGGGGCGACTTTCCTTCTCCTCCTGTGATCTCAGCGAAGCCAAGAGCAGAACACAGATCACCCAGCCCATACTTTCTGACCCCAGAAGTGGGGAAATCAAGCTGATGAGCAGTCCATAAGGCAGTTACCAATCAGTGGACATGATCCATATAAGTACCATGTTCTCCCTGTTTTTTTCCCATGCAACATGTTTTTAAAAGGTCCCTTATTTCACTGTGAGAGCCAGAAAAGAGGAGCTTCGCATCACACAAAATTAATCTCCAGAGTTTTTTCCATTTCTAACTCTATATTTGCTTCTTTTTGAAGGGCAGGGCAAGGGGAATGGTTAATAAGGATTCCTGAAGACTTGCTTCACATTTTAAAGCTTTGTTGACATTTTCAATTAAAACAGAATAAACCTTTTGGGATGAAAACAAATGTGCCTCTTAATTGGCATGGCACATTAAGCACAAATAAACACAATATATATTGCCTGCATAGCATAAGCTATTTACTTCCCTAGCAAGTACTGTGGTGCCTTATTTTCTAACTTCCTGGTATGCTGACAGCTCAGTTTTCAAAGACTTGTGAAGTCATTAACGTTTTTATCACTTCTGTCTGAGCTTTACAAACAAATGATTTTAAAGTACATTCTCTCCTCTAAAAAGACCAAGAATAACAAAATACATATTCGTAGGCCTTTCTCTTCTCTGGGACTATTTGGTTAAACAATCTCATTTTGACAGAACTTTTTACCAGAGCAAGGCAGCTCCATTCCATCACCTGCGTGTCACGAGTTCAATTACTGATCCATTGATGGCTTGAGTACCACTCTGAAGAATTCTCTCGCCACTGCTATCAATAACAAAGAATGACCTGTGCTCTAAATAACGGCCCAGTAGCGATTTTCATTTCGGGCACCAATCTCCACGTCAGGCTCCTAAGGAGGGAGAGCAGGAACAGGGATGTTGCTGATTTAGGAGCCGTAGGAAGCTCATTCTCCTGGCCACCAGGGGGAGAAGACTGCCACCAGCATTTATAAAGTGCTCAAAATCAACTTAAAAGATGCAACTTTTTTTTCCTACTAAGGCTCTTTCAGAGATTTAGGTCCATCAGTTGTCTTAGTGAGTTATTGAGAAGGAAATGATTAATTTTAAGGATTTTTTTCTAAACTACTGTAACCTCCACAGTGTAATACAAATTTACTTGATTAACAAATGTAAAATAGTTGTTATACAGACCATGTGCTCTCCTTCTGTTAATGTTGCATGCTACCTTATTTTAAATCAAATCCTATTATTTCTAATGGGACTGAGTGCATAGTAAGACACAATGTTGCATAAGTAAGTCCAGAAAAACACTGCTCTAAGTGAAAGGAACAAATCTGTTCAAAGCAGGGTGGCACAGGGTGACAGGGGGACACATACCCCTTGGCTTAGTATAAAAATTGAATAATAATAATAGGAAAATAAAGAAAAAGAAAGATAATGCATTTAAATATGACTTGGTACTTAAAGACAGTAATGTGCATTCAAATTACCTTCAGAACGTAAGGAAAGAAGTTTAGGGAGGGTTGTGTCTTGTTGGAACAACTAGTAAAAATATATTTGAGATTAAATGATAATGTGAGTCCTTAATGTAGTTACTTTTATGGATATTGTATCTTGCACCTCTCTTTTAGAGGAGGTATTCAGCATGATTTACTCACAGATCTTCTAATGTTGTTTTTTCCACATATTTACATTCACTATGGGGGAAAACCCCAGAGAAAATAGGATTTATGGCACAGAAGCAAGTTCCATGAAGGAGCTGTTTGTAATAGAGCTCGACTTCTCAAGTGGCATCTGACCAGATTTAAGAGTTTCCGTGAATTTTTAACCACAATTTGGACTAAGCTTGCGGTCAGACACACGAACTTGGGGTCAGGACGAGTTTTTGGGTGGTGTACAGGTAGCCTTCAGCCCTGCTAACCGAAAAGGCAGAAGTGATGCAACAGCTAATGTCCACTAGATGCCAGGCTTCCTTTGCGGAGCGGAGCGGTGCCTCCGGCTTTCCGCACGCTTTGTACCGATGGCCTCCCTGCTCCCTTCTCTCTGGGGCTGTGGGCAGAAGCTTTCATGTCCAGCACCAAACCCTGATCCCGTTCAGGCTGCCTCCGGGTTTACCACTGTTAGCTCTCACAAATGTTTAAGAGAGGCAGAAGGCTTTCCAGAAGGACTGAAAATAGGAATTGTCACTAAGAAGAATTGGGCGTTTTCCGAGTCCCTCCTTCTTGCACAAGCAGAAAGCTCCCAGTGAAGAGAACGGGATGAGTTCTGTGATTGATGTTCTCAATCTGCAAACAAACCTAGCTGAACAGTGGCAAGGAAGAATGCTGGCTGCCTCCTGTGCTCCTGCTGCCATCATCAACAGGTAGGTGACCTCCAACCTCTGGCTGTCATCAAATAGGCCAGGCAGCAGCTCAAAATATTGACTTAAAACTACATTGGGGCAATATTTGCTTTCTGATTATCTTGCTCCTCTATTTGAGAGAGACTTCCAGAGTGCAAGCACCCCTCTGTATGGGGGGAGAGGGGGATGGTGGGCCAGTAGCTCTCCATCAGTACCTGGGGCAGGGCACGCTCCATCACTCATGATGGACCAGCCAGAGCAGCACAGGATTGCACACTCCTCTGGGAGGTCAGCAGCTGCTGGCAGTGCTGCCCCCACTGCTGGCACAAGTTCAGGCTCTTCTGTTGGGATTTGGGCTACCTCTAAGAAAATGGCAGGGCTGTTGGAAGCCACACTGATTCCAGTTTCTGAAAAGACCAAAGCTGTGTGGTGCTTGTGGTCTTATTAAATGGAATGGTCTTAGTAAATTCTAATTAATCTTTAGGATCACAGAATTATTTAGGTTGGAAAAGACTTCTAAGATCATCAAGTCCAACCATTAACCCAGCACTGCCATGCTCACCACTAAACCATGTCCACAGGTGCCACATCTACATGGCTTTTAAATAGCTCCAGGCATGGGGACTCCAACACTTTCTACTGTATAGGCAGCCCATTCCTATTCTTTGCAGCCCTATTAAGTTTTTTTTTTCCCTAATACCCAATCTAAACCTCCCCTGGTACAACTTGAGGCCATTTCCTCTTGTCCTATTACTTGGGACAAGAGACCAACCCCCATCTGGCTACAGCCTCATCTCAGGCAGTTACAGAGAGTGACAAGGTCTCCCCTGAGCCTCCTTTTCTCCAGGCTGAACACCCCCAGCCCGCTCACTCCTCCTAGGACTTGTGCTCCAACCCCTTCCCCAGTTCCACTGCCCTTCTCTGGACATGTTCCAGCACCTCAATGTCTTTCTTGTAGTGAGGGGCCCAAAACTGAACACAGGATTTGAGGTGCAGCCTCACCAGTGCTGATAAAGAGGGACAATTCCTTCTCTAGTCCTGCTGGCCACACTATTGCTGATACCTTAGTTCAGCTCAGTAGTTGTCTGCTGGGAGTGGGCACCTTAATTTTAAAGAGAGGGTTGCAGGAGAAAACATCTGATTTGAGTAAAGGCCTCTGGCAAGTTAGATGCTACGTGAGTTAAATTACCTGTTGTTAACTTAGGATATTAACTACTCAAAAATGACTACCTATATTATTCAGAAATCTCTTTCTTGAATTCAAAACAGGACAATGGATTTGAAATCTTTCTGGAAACCATAACAGACCAATTAATTTGAAGAAAATCACTACTGGAAAATAATAATAAATGCATAACATACTTGTCTCTCTGACACTAACACAGTTTCATTAAAAAAAAAAACAAAAACAGAAAACAGAAACTTTTTGATTCATTCATTAAAATCAACTTTTTATAAGCATTCAGTACTCAGTATCCCTGTTCATTCTCTCTGCTCTCAGATTTTGTCTCTGTGGGCCCTGTGTAGCTATGTGGCATGATTTGCAGTAAGCATCTTGTGCAGCTCCTACAGGCTCCGAGCAGAGACCAAGGGGTTTGCGAAAACCACGGAGTGAAGCAGTCCTCTGCTCACCTAGCAGCTCTTCCCCATGATAATCCTGCTGTAGAAACAATTAGGGGAATAGAATAGGGCACTCTGCCACTTTGCCTGTCATCAGCTTTCCCCAAAGAGATCAAGTTGCACAAATGTTAATGGTGCTGCCCGTCTCGTGCTCAGCGCTGTCGCATCCCTAAACTCCGCAAACTGTGAGTTTCAGTCAGAGCAATCGACATGCAGGGAAGGATTGCTGTGGTGTTAAACTTTGTCAGCACTGTGAGCTGGGGATTTATTTTAGAACTGGATTTTTCTTGTGGGCAAAAAGGAAAAATGATGAAATGGGCTACTAGTGTCACATACAGGAGAAAATGTTTTTCCCTACCCACGTTAGAGGAACCAGCCATTTTACACTGGGCAGATCCTCGCAGATAGAGACATTTCTTTATTCATGTAACTCAGTGAGTGGTAAATGAGGCATGCTCACAGAAGTTATTTGGGATGGAAATGAGTCTAATTAGTCTATCCAACTTAGGAATAGCACTGTGAAGCAAGTCTGGGGAAGTTGGGAGTTAGCAACAGAAACAGCAGTGGAGAAACAGAGTTATGTGCCTTCCACAGTTCAGCAGAATATTTATTTGAGGTTTCATCTGACAGAATAAACAATAGATAAGGAAACAGTTCGAGCAGGCAAACATTTCTAAGAAACTAGCTTAAAAACCTTCTAATTTTAGTTGCATTGTCTGTAAGTAGCCTCCTACATATTCCTGCTTGGTTTTCAACTTCATAATTTGTTGTACAGTAAACAGTAAAAAGCTGCTCAGTTACTTGAGAACTTTTCTGCTTGGGGCAGATGGGCTCCAAACTTAAGTTATACCAAAAAACATATTGGTGTGTTTTGAGGTTGGCAAGGGCATAACAGCGATTTTAAAATAAGCTGCTAGAATATGTACATGTATTTTATGTACTGACAAATCTTTTAATCTGAGAGAATCACATCTAGTAATGAATCGCATTCTTGGAGTGAATAATTCAGCCCTTGACGCCAACCTCTGAGGGAGAATATTGTGGTCATGGTGTCTGAACAGTGTGGTAGCTATGGCTACCTATATAATTCTTAGCAATGGAAAAAAAAGTGACAATGACATTAAATTTAATCAGGTTCCCCTTTTCTGTGGTTCCCACTGGGATGAGCCACTAGTGTCTTGCCTTAAATATTCAAAGCCTTCAAAGTTTGCATGTGTTCATATACTGGGACAATATCCTGCTAATACAGAACAATGGATCTGTCATGTATTTCTCCTGTGGGTAGCCCTAAGTCTGAATTTAGTTAGTATAGGGTATTATGATTGCTGCTTCTTTAGTGATTGTCTTTACATTAGTCTTCACTTAGAAGGAAGAAGAGCAGTAATGAAATGTAGCAAAAATACAATGAACTTGGCTATTTTGGTTTGGAAATATGGAGCAAAGGACTGTGTCTTCTTAAAAAGATCCAGCTTTATTTCCAGTCACACTTCATCTGATATGAATGAGCTGGTACTACATATCACATGGCTGAATACATTTGGGAAACATGACCTAACATATATTTAGGAAAGAGAGCTTAGAATCGAGCTAGAGAAGTTAAATGCACAAATTCTTTGAATTCTCATTTGGTAAAATTCATTAATTCTTTTTGTGCTTTGTTGACAAAGTTGTGAAAATGTGACTTTTATCAATTAATATTTACTAGTGCAGGAACTTTCCTTAATCTGCAGTAAATGTCAGTCATGAAAAAGTTGAAACTGACTAAATATGTTTTGACTATTGATTTGAAGCAGATATTTTACAACAGTCCTTGAAAAACATTTGCTTTGTTTATTTTTAAGTGGGAACGGAAAAGTAAAAAAAATAAATTTTTGCTGTTAATTTAAAGATAAAAGTTTCACAGTAGGTAAATGTGCCACAGGAAAAACTAGCGTATAGTTAAGCACATGTGATAGAAAATTTTCCCCTCAGTTTGTATTTCTTTGGAGAGTCCCTGTGATCAGAAAATTACGAATCTGTGATGATTTTGTATTTTCTCTGACATTTTTTGTAGCTTACTAGTGCTTATTTGTCTGGCATAGTAAACCCAAGCCTACTCTGAATACTTTCTCAGAACGTCAGAGCCACAAATTTGAAAGCATCCCTAGTAAGGTGTGTGCCTTCTCTTACTCACATAAAGGAATACTGGTGAGTGGACACATAAGCCCCTGCCACAATTCCACATGGGAACAAAAGAAAAAAACACCCTGATAAGAAGTGACTACCTCTGCATGCCACATTCTTAGAAACTATATCCATTGAATGACTGAAATGAAAACTAAAAAAATGCCACTCTCTTCTACAGTACAGTACATTATAAAGGAAACAGGATGTCAGCCACCTTTATTTATTTTTCTAGGTTATTATAGAGTCATATATACTACTCATGATCTTGCTGCCTGAATGCTTCTCATAGTTATGATTGGTTCATGTGAAAGAAAAATAATCTCTCTTGCCCTTCCTTTGCTTTGTTCAGGACAGAGCAAGCAGCCAGCTCCATTTTATTTGGTTTAGGTAATTTAACATTAAAAAGTTAGATGTCTATTAAGCTTGTAGCAAAAACTACATACTTTTATTTTTACATCATAAAATCCATTCTGTAGGGGGGGAGAAAATTCCAAAAAGCTTGTGTGAGCCAGTAGAGTTTGCATCCCAGCTAAAGAATCCAGCTCCATATTTCGATCAGGGCCATGAGTGTCATCAGCCTCAGTCCCTGAAGCTGCAGCACCCCAACTACAATCCAACAGTAGAACTATAACGTTTAATTTCAGTGGCAAATAGCAGCATCTTTTTAGGCACAGTCTGTCACTACAGGATCACAGGAATTCTTGCCCAAACAGCAGCAAGAGCAGGACTGTCCATGTTTCCCAGACACACTTGCTTTCTCCACTTGGAGATTGTCTCCAGGTGGGATGCAGAGACTCTGGCCCTTGGTCTAGGTCTTTACAGGCTGCCCCACTTAGCTCGAGCCTCTTGCTCTGAGAGCAAATTTCACACCAGTGGCTTTTACACTGATGACCCAGTGTGTGTGCAGTATCTCCAGTCCTTCCCCAGTTTAACAGACATGTGAAGAGTGGACCTCTCTGGCTCCCCATGGGTGTGTGCTGCAGAGCACATGCTTCCAGCCAGGGGATGCCAGATAAAAATGGCACATCTGCCCAAGGCAGATGGGTACCTTCATGGGAGGAATGAATTCAGCTTTGGTGAATTCTCTCTTCCTCCTTGCTCATTACCCAGATGTTCTTGGTGGTGACTGCCCAGCCCTGCTGCATGTGTACAGATTCTGGGTTGAGATCCATCTCTTAATCCTGTGGTTGGTGCTGTTGTATGAACACTGATTCAGACTTTGAGCAGAGCTAGATAAATATATGTTTTAAAACATCTGTAGGACTAGCAATCCAGTTTTATTTTTCTGTTTTACTCATAATTTTCCTTCAACCTCCACTCACCAAAACCAACCTGCCCTTTACAGCAACTTCAAAATCTTTGCTTTATGGGTTGTGTCATTGATAGGATGATGCCAGAAGAAAAGGCATAGGAGAATAATCACCCCAAGCCTGTTGACACCACAAAATGATGTCTAGTCCAATTAAGGCCTAATAATGAGCTGCATCTTAAGATAGGAAACAATACAAAGTAATGAAAACCAAGTTTCACCCCTTGCTGTGGCAGCCTTGTTAACTGGACAGTCAAGTGGAAGAGATGACATTGCTTTGACAAAACAACTTTTGCATCTTCAAAACAGTGACAGCCAAATTTAATCTACTTAAAGGAGTGACAGATCTTTCTCTTATGCACAGCAGTAGCAAAAATCTGACTAGTAGGTAGCACATTAAACAGGTCAGTGAGTAAAGGGCTGAGACAGTTGGTTTAAAATTATTGTGCCCCCAAAACTGGACACAAGCTTCCAATTTCTATTCTGCACCAGGGTTTCCCTGAGAGCTTGGAGGTGCAAGGGGAGTCAGCTCAGTTTTCTGATCTGACTGAGACCTGGGAAAAAAAATGTCATTTCACATTTAATCTCAATCCAAGCAGATACTGTGTTTTCCTTCATCTATGTATTTTATGAACACTTAGAAATATAACAGCTAGTCACTATTCCTTAAACAAACATTTTTATTAGTATTTTCCCCTGGAATCAGTAAAGAGTGGGTTCAGAGTAAATTACTATTAACACAACATTTCTTACCCAACCACATAGCAAGTCTACAATCTGGGACACCTAGATGTGATAGCAACTCCTACTCTGTATGTTCTTAGATGAACCCAAATGATAAAAAGCTGTTTCCCCACAGACACTGCAAGAACTGCTTTGGAAGCAGATATCACAGAGGTTGAGAGGAACAAGAGTCTTCCAAGGAAGTGATGACAACAGGAGGGTTCACCAACCAGCAAGGTGTGAGCACCACATCTCACACCACAGAGATGCTAAGAGGAATCAGCATAATCATGAAATTGTTTCATCAGAAAAACACTGTTCTCTTTTGCCTGGACAGATCATGTCACTCATGGCCAAAGCACCACTCTTCCCTGCCTGATGATCACTAATTGATACCCAGTTGCCACAACTGTACATCTGAGAATAAATTTGTCATAAAAGCTTTTCTTCCCTCCAGTAATGTCTTCTGATAATAATATGCACTGATAGGCTTAGTTGTAATTACAAAGTTGAAGGATAGACCATGAAAACAGCAAACTACAAAAAGAGAGAGTAGAAAACCAGGCTGGGACAAAATGTTGTGCTCAACACAGCAACAAAAAATCAAACATTGGCATGTCAGTTTGAATTTTTTTCTGAGATTCCTACAGCAATTACTAAAAGGAAGAGAGAAAGTTACCGTAATCAGTTTTTCTAAAAATTAATAGTGGACCAAGAGAGAAATATCAGGAACTTTCTGTTCTTCCCCCCACTCTTGAAAGCCAAGTCAGGATCTCAGCATTAATGCAAAAATTACTAGAGTTAATCTCCCTTTGTGCCTGTAGGGAAACAGTGATGCTGCCATCCTGCGTTTTCTTTCTGGTTCCACAGTTAGACCCTACTGCAGGGCTGTACATATGTGTTTCCAAGGAAATACAAACTTTAAGGGGTGTTTAAAGAGTACAGCTGTGAAAACGTTTAAACTGCTTTATAAGTATGGAAAGTGGGATTCATTCTGCTATAGCATGATACCTAAACTTGAGTTTGATGCATGCTTTGTTTCCTGTGATTACAAAAAATAGTGCACATAGTTCACTTATCTTCATTGACTCTTCAAATTACTTCACTGACTGTTTTATCATCATAGCTTTTAATTTCAAAGTCTTGAATAGGTCCAGGACTGAAATGAACATCAGTGTACATATATTTAAACTGTAGAATCTGTGCATATCTGCATAAGTATTCACTCCCAGTTCACTCCCTGCATTTTCACAAGAGAGGCACAAAATGTTTTGGGTAAAACATCCTAAATACTGAAACTGGCAAACATGAGCCCCCAGGAGGTAAAAGCAAATGAGATGTACCCACAATGACCACTTCCAAAGGACTCTAACAGAATTTAAAATAGTCACATCATGAATAAAGTCATTTAAACCAGAGGGAAGACTGATCATCTCAAGATCTGGCAGAAGAGCTGTATCACTAAATAACATTATCAATGATAATAAAAAACCCCAAACAAACAGGAAAACAGGAACAGCCTTTTGAATCAAGACAGGTAAAAAGAGCCAGGGGATTATAGCTGTGACACAGGATAAAGTTATGTATAATACAGATTATGTGGGTAATGGGCCACAAATTAACACTTTTTTGCTTCAAATGCTAGTTCCTCCCAACCTATTGCAAAAAGCATACACATACCCATGCCCCAGCTATCTTACTGTATTTTAGATGCAAACTCTACCATGAAACCTTATCTGGGTATGATTAAAATAGCAGTTGACCAAAATTAAAAGTCTTTCCTTCAACATTCTGCATTGACTCCCTTTCTGAAGCAACTAAAGGTACTAACTAGGTAGGTACTAACTAAAAAATGCTGTTACAAAGTGAGGCTATGTGGGCTTAATGAAGGTGTGGCTTTTTATTGCTCGATTTTCTGGATCCCTGTGATAGCTCTCCAGGGGGGAGCAACATAATAAAAAGGGTAAGCTGATACAGCCCTTTGGAATAACACTCTTCTTAATTGCTTTACTCATCTCTTGCACGGGCTTGCCTCAGGGGAGCACACCCTGTTGTCAAACAGCAGGCTCCGTATCCCAGGTATTAAAGGCGGATTCCAAAGGGCACCAACTTGTGTGTGCCCAGCAGAGCCCGGCTGGTCCTTCATCAGCTCAGCCCAGGGGTGATAAGGGTATTTGTCATCCTGTGGCACAGCAGAGGGAGTTGTAGATAACTCTAAAATGTGTTCCTGCAAATCAGTATAATATTTATAATCAATGAGTGTCGGAACCATGTTAAGCCTGGGCCACGAGCTACATGTCTGAAGCCAGGGATGTCCTGAGCTAACAAGACTTCTACCCCAGTGGCAGGTGTGTCCCTGTTTAATATCACATATCCCTTTAAAATGGGGAATAGCTCTCCTGGGGCGCTGGGATATTATTGTTGTCACAAACTGAAACGTCCAGCGTGACGTCTGTGGAGCTCTCTTCTTGGGTAGGATTTGGTGACAAGCAAATATTCTACCTTTGTCATTATGACAAAGACTCACTGTTCTTCCCATTGAGCTAAAATAGACCAGCCAAGTTGGCACAGTTGGGTTTCAGATTCCAGGGGACAGTGAGTCTCACTTGGGAGAAACTGTTTTTTATTTCACAGACTCAGGGACACAGACAGTATCAGTTGGAGACACATTGATTCTGTTCTGTTTTCCTGGTGTTTGTGATCTGGCCTGCAAACTCTGCTCACTTCACAAGCCAGTCATGCCAGAGCTTAGGGGAGGTGTAGCTTCCTCTCAAGTCTCATCAAGTACCAAAGCCCCAAGCTTGCCACTGTGATATGAGGAATTTTTAGCTGCAGTGTTTGAATTAAAAGAATCCAGGAGAGAGAAATCCAGGAGCACCTGAATGAGTTATGAACAATTAACACCATCAGGTTAATGAAGGGTCAAAGGGAAGAAGTATCTACAACAGAGTGATTAGAAGGGATATTACCACGCTAAGGATGATTTAAGACAGTTGAAATCCTGCTTTATGGAGTTTGAACAGATGCCACAAACACAGCAAAGACTTTACAAAACCCATCTGGGCAAACACAAACACCACTGTCCTTCAGGAGAGTCACCACTAGAAAAAGTAAGACTCTCATGTGTACTTTTTTCCAGTGTGATTCTAAAAGCCTGGAAGTCAAAACTCATAACTTCTCAGCATGATAACCAAGTGGATGGCTAATGGCTGGAATACATTTGCACTGCCCACTCCTGCCCATGGCCCTGCAGGGCTAAGGCAGCCCTGGAGGGAGGAGTGGGTTCTGCAGTGTGGTGGGGCAGCTGCCTGGAACCACCCACCTCCTCGACCTTGCACTACAAGTACTTTAAAGGGAAGGGGAAAAAAGTCTTTCCTTTTCATGAGGGGTCCTTGTGAGACTGAACACAGCATCTCTATTTTTTTTTCTTTGAGACTAAGAAAGAATTCCATGGGTGCTTCTCCCTGGCCTTGGGAGAAAGTTTACTCAGAATTGTGTCTTAAGATGGCCTGTTCAGGATTGGTGCCTGCATGGATGGCAGAAAAAGCTATTCCCACTGCTCCTGGAAGCCAGAAATAACATTTGCAATTCCCAGTGAAGTAAGAGGGCGGAGTTGTGGCTGAGTCGTGACAGAACCCTTTTTTAATTCTTTTGAATTCATTTTATGCCCCAGTATGTATGTCTGTAGAAATCTGAAACAATTTTTACAGCTTTCTTAATTTGCTTCCACAACACACCCTAGTTCAGTATCAAAATCAAATGTTCATACACTCCTTGCTCCCAAAAATATTGTCCTTTTTTCATTCCTAATATACTTACTAGTGTAAATTCCATTGAGGAACAGGGAAAATTTTTCATAGTGAGGATAAATAGAGAAAAACATCTTGCTGAAAAGGTTAGGCTGTTAAAAGCTCAACAAAGACTCACCAAAAACCATAAGGACATTTTTTTCCCTTATCTTCTAATAGCTTGCTGGTTTGCAAGTACATTAATTTTTCTTCCTTTATGTTACTACACATTATCAAAAATATGTGGGGTTTTTGCTGTATTCCTATGAGTTAATAAAAATTTGTCCCATTAGGAATCTTTGATCTGTATTTCTGTATTGTGCTGATAGTGTGATAGAGCAGACACTCATAGACAAACTGTGGCATTTCTTATGTTGTGCCTACCACAGCCTTTGAATTTGCAGCTTTGAGAAACAGGGGTGATGTAGAAGTACAGAGAATCTGTGTCAGTCAGGCAGAATTACTAGTCCAAGGAGTTTTGTTTCTTGTTAAAATGCATTGACTCTCTCCAACCCAGCTTAGTGCTTTTGTATGATGACAGGGAAATTCCCCACAGTAAACAATAAATATTTAGTGAGCCTCCCATTAATTGGGTTCTGCGGTATTTAGGTGTTTGAACATTCTGAAGCAGAACAGGAAAGAAGGGACTCCGTTTTTTCCTTCATAAAGCTGTGCGTTTCACAAGTCAGCTTGCGTCACCACAAATGGCGAACACAGAGCCCGTGACTTTGCTGCCGATGCTCCTGGTGGCTTGCAACCTTTTTACCTCTGGAGGAGCGTCCCAAACCGCGGAGATTAATGTGAGAAATGCCGCTGCCGAGCGGCTCTGTGTGCGCGCTGCAGGAGCAGCCGGGGCACCGGACTGCGGCCCGCGGCTGACGCTGATGGATGTCCCGGCAGCGCCGGGTTCAAGGCCTGCGGAGGCCGCGCGCGGAGCGCCCTCCGCTCCCCTCACCGCGGCCGCAGCGCTGTGGCGGCTCGGCCGCCCATCCCCGAGGCTCGGTGTCTGCTACTGGGACTCATTACAATTAGTCAACTTGATATATTGTTTACAATTTACACCAAACAAGCTTGGGGCTAATTATGACTTAGCTAGTTTGTCTCTTTGATGTCAAGATCCTCCGCAGGAGGCCCAGCTACTGGGCAGCAACCACGTTTAGTCTCAGGCACAGGTACAGGGAATCAACACGGCCTTCAAATTCAACTGCAGCCATGCAAAGTCCTCGGGCATTAAGAGTTACATTAGCACAGCTGATAAACTTGCTGCAAATACATTTATTTCTATGTCCTGTTAAGACACCTGTCATCCCCAAAAGCAGCAATTAAGAAAAGAAACCACGCAGCGGTGAATTTTAGCCCTTTCTTAGGATGTTCAGACACAGCGAGACTTCGTCCACACAAAATGCAATGAGAGACTTACAAATATTCCTTCATTGCACTTTTATGGGTTGTTTTTCTGGTTTAAGTTGTATCATTATGAAAGCTGCAGCGTGAAAGACAGATGGTTTGACCCTTTCATGTAGAGTTCTAGGTTCATTCTACCATTGTTTTGCTAAAATAATATTGTATAAATGAAAGCTACATGATCAGTCACGCCCGTGTCTATTTAATGGACAATTTCAAATTACAGAAACCTATCAGTAAAACTTTTAAGGGAGAAACTAGATCTAGTCAGAATTGATACAGGAAAGGAAAGGGTTTCCAACAGCACATGGTGCTCCTTCCATCAATAAGAGTGAGCCACAAAAGTCCCCTTTGCCTTGGACACCACTGAAACATTGCTGACCTTGGCTCTCACTCACACCTTCAGCACTGGGTGCACAACTCCTGCTAGAACCAATTATCCCCTCAACATGACCACAGCAGCAAGAAATGTGGTTGGAAAAGTCTAGCATCAAATAGGCTTTCCTGACAACTCCTAGGTCAAATCTGTGCATTTTGGAGTTTGATTGTGGGTTGATTTTTTTACCCTTCATTTTTTCAGCTCAGCGTAGGTAAAATTGTACTTCTTTTAACTTGATAGCAGTGATAAAGGAGCTGCAGCTTGGTTTTAACCAAAACTATGGCAGTGAAGTGTCACCAATCTGGAGGGTGGAGAGACCGAATTCAGTGGAAAAAATCTCATATCTCTCCACAAATGGTCAAGTAAAATGTAACAATAATGACTTAGGATTTCCCAGTAAACTCCACCATGTTCCAGAACAGTAATTTTATCAATTAGTACATAGGTACTTTTAAAAAATGAAAGATGGAAGTAGGTGTTAGAAACAAACTATGTATAGTCTGATTTATGCAGCATGTTCCCAGCAACTTTGTATTCTTTTATCTCTTTCTGCAATTTTCCATAATTACAGCAGAAATTGCTTAACTACTGAGGCAAAATGAGGTAATGGATGGGATAAAAATATAAAAATTGGGATGAGGAAAACATTAAAATAGGAGTGGGTAATGAGACAAGATAATATCCATAAATGCCACTTTCCTTGTCTGCCTATGAAAGTAACCCCTTGTAAGTAGCAAGGATTGAAGGAGAATCACCATTAGAGTCCCTCTAAAAAGTACCATGCCTAAGAGAAATCAACCCAATTCTGCAGACCTTATTTTCCAAAGCTATTTCAGTTGTGGATTTATCCCTTCAAGTGTTAGGAGATGTGCCTCAGACTTGCAGCCTGAATTTATCTGCAACCTTACCCCACCATTTCAGACTGCCATTCAGCTTATCCACAGAGAGGGGCTTAACTTTCAGACCCACAGTTTGCATTAACCCATCTCTGCTACACAGAGGAACCTGCACGGTGAAACACCAACATCTGAGAGAGTCCTAACCAATTTCCTCACAAGCACAAAAAAGGAGATTTCTATTGCATCTTTCTGGGGAATTGCAGAGTGAATCACACTTCACAGGGCCCAAAGTCCTCCTGAATGTGCACAATGATAACTGCAATCACAGCAATTTTGTTCAATATGGAAAGGGTTGCAATGCAGAGTTTACCAGTTACAGATGGGATTTTCTGTTTCTTTTGAAGCTGAGGGACCATTGTGTGGCAGCTATGGCTGCTGTTATCTGCTATGTTTATGCCACTTGAAAATCTCTGACCTCTGCATTCCCTGTGTCATAAAAAGAACAAAGCAGTGAATATTGATTAATAAAAGTCTTTGAGTCTACCAGCAAAGCAGTTACAAGCACTGAGAACTTGTTTGAGTTGAAGGGTATGTCCTCCAAGACTCAACACCTCTAGTTTCCACTCTTTTGACCCACAGGAACCTGCTTCTCTCTCCCTCCACTAAGTCAATTTACCTGGCCAGGTGGCAACAAAATTGTATTTCCATTGCTCCTGCGACAGAAGAATAAAGTTAAGGGAATGCTATAATGCCTTTACAACATGAAAACCAGTGGTGAATCTGAACCACCTGAGTCCTGTCTCTGCAGGACAATGATGAATGTCCGCTTGAAGTGCAAAGATCAAGTGCTGGGAGAGCAAGGTCAGATGCTCTACATGACATCTAATGTGACTGTCATTTCTCAGGCTCGGTAGCCGATGGAAATGTGGCGACAGGATGAGCCAATCACTAAGGTACCATGTCTGGCATTTAAATGGAGTGCAGCAATTCCAGCAGTGCCAAATGATTAGAGATCTAATTGCCATTGTCTAATGAATTCCTCTGTGGTGTGGTGTGCATGTTCAAAGAAAGTGTTAAGCTAAGTCCAGCAAGGTACTCTCAACCAAAAATGCATTTTTAAAAGATTAAATTCTGGCTTTCTACTCCTAAATAGTCTCATGAATTAATAAAAGGTTCCATACAGGCATATCTATAAATAATGGACGACCATTTTGCTGTTTTATTGGGAATTACCTTTCTACACATTCCAACATTTGGCTCTAGGGAAATACCACTGTCTGTATTAAACGCCCCTCCAAGATCATGAGAATTATACAATTCAATTTTTTTGGTTTAAAAATCGTTATCAACTTCTTTTCTTTGAAGAGTATGTTGCCTTATGATTGTTTCAATGTAGTAGTGAGAGATACAAGCTATAAAGTATCTATTAAAGCAGTGGAAAATATGATTTATTGGGAGACTGAAGACCTCCCTGTATTCAAGTTAAGGTGATTTGGTTGCATCCTCAAGCACCTCTGGGGAAACAGGAATTTGGTGACAGATTGCTCTGCAGTTGATTTAACTCAGGCCATTACACCATCCTGTGGTGTCATATAATGAGGGCAGCTTGGGTAAACCCATCCACAAAATCAGATGTCCTTTTTAAAATGGGATAGCAGCTAACCAGTCACACAGTTCCCAAAGACTGTCACCACCTTTGTGTTCCTACTGATGTCTAAATACAGAGGGAATTTTTATTTTTATTTTCCAGGAAGCTATATACTCTTTTGAAGAACTACATCCAAAGTCAGGCAGTTCAGTGGCCTGTGTAATGCCAAGGAATCCCGTGGGCTGCAGTGGTGTGATTGCTGTCTGCTTGTGGAACCTAAACATTTCCACTTGGATTCAGATTTTGGCACTGGTCTGTGCCACCTCCCCTTATAAAAAAGGCTTTTGTCTAGAATTGTGATTCTGATTCATTCCTGTTCCTGAAAACTGCAGAAATCATGGAGGTAACCAAAGGCCTCATCATCCACAGACAGGGGGGTTTTATCTACCCCCGAAGTTCACCTTTTTCATAAATGGGGAGGTCTTTAAGTACCTCTCCACGTCACTTTCTGATCTCCTCCTAAAGGTCGAATAAAAGCGAACAACTGCAGGCAGATAAAGTTGAATGTGAAGGGGTCTGAGGTTTTCTGCAGATCCTGTGATTGACAGCCAAGGCCTTGCACAGTGACAGTGTCACTTGAGAGACCCTACACTTTTTTTCCCAGGTTTTCTGCAGCCTCTGGTGTCACAGGGGGACAGCCCCCTGTGGTAATGCCAGGCTCCTCACTGTCAGAGGGCTAAGACCTGGACTAATTCATTGCAGTGCAGTTTAATTAAACTGCACCGGAGTTGTTTCCCTGGTAAAATAAGTGTGGGAAGAGAATGTGTGTCAAAAGAGACATGCCTCTTACTGTGTGTGCTTTATTGTTACACCACAGCTAATATATTGTGGGAATTCCCATGGAGTCAATGATAAACTATATTATCAAGCTCCATAAAATAGGCATTCTACTAGTGAGGGTTACTGTAGCCCACAATTCCATTAATCCTCCTAATTTATTATATTATAGCTGTATGTGAGGTCTCATAAATTTATTATACCCCTTTCATCTTGATAAAAATGCTTGTTTCTCCTCTCAAATAAAAACCCTTATTATTTGTTGTGTCTGTCTCTAAAAAATAAATGTATCAGCCCCTTGAAAGAAAATATGATTATTGGCTGAGAAATGTAAACTGCACTTGACATGTCTTCTGCCGTAAAATTAAAGAATTTTATTAAACCTTGCTTTCTGAGTACAAAAACCAGTATATGAAGGCCCATTGAATTTTTATTTGCTTTTGTGTTAGAGCATTGCATTCTCTTATATATATATATAAAAATA
>VZRX01023796.1:799027-828955 GCA_013398075.1 Notiomystis cincta
GGGGGGGGGGGAAAGGGAGGAGAAAGCTATCCAGCTGGTCAAGGTGAGGAAGAAATAAAATCACAGGACACAGTTTCTCAGCCTGGGGAATTGTCTCAACTCTGCTTCTGTAGGGACTTTGTCAGACTTCGATTTGTTTTTGCAGCACTACTATAATTTGCAAACACTATTGTCATGGCTAATACCTAATGACCAGGTATCAGAGCTATCAGAACTGTTTCCTACACTGTTTTTCCTCATTTTGTCCTTTCTTAAATACATTTTTCCAGAAGCATGTCTGTGCCCTGCATTAGACCCATTGGAGCTGGCTGGCAATACCTGTGTCCAGGACGGGTCACCCCACAAAGGGTGGAGCCCCTGCAGCCCCCCACTGTCAGTACCTGGGCACCTGTGCCCAGTACTCATTAAATTCAGAGATAAGGCCATCATTAGAACATTAAATAAAAACCCCGAAACAGAAAACAACCCAACAGAATGCCACAACAACACCAGTTAAAGAGAGCGTATGCCAAGGGACAGAAACCCAGATATAGATGTGATATGTAACAAACTACAATTAAAGATTAGCATATGCCAAAGGACAGAAACATGTGATCTTCCTCCAGCACCTCCTGCTTTTCCCATGCAGGACTGCTTACACTCCAAATTCCTCCCAATCACTTTAAAAGGGATACTTTAACACATTTGCTGTTGATAACAGACCGAGGCACAGTAATTAAAAACGATACCGCAGGTGACAATCCTGCCTCTTGGCATTCAGGGAAACCTCTCCCAAAGGCTTCTCAAACACCCCCCTGTGAACCCCAGTCTCACTGGGGCCAGGAAGGACTCTCTGCTGGCAGTTTCTGTGCTTGCCCTCAGGCAGCCTCCATTCCCATACTCAGGGCAAGCAGAGCCTGCTCTGAAATAACCCCGAACCCGAACACACCCAACGCAACCCAAGTCCCACTCGACATAAATTTTACTTTCACATCCCCAGCCTGCCGCCGGGGCTGGTAGGAGCCTTGTGTCTACACTGAGGATGTGCTTCCAGGGGGTGGTGACAGCTCTCAGAAGAAAGCAGTGACTGAAAGGGGAACATGTCAGGGGGCCCTGTCTGACATGGACCTTAGCAGCATGGGAGAGGTTGCAGGGACGGCGGAGGGAGTCGGCGCAGCCTGGCAGGGGATGGGGCAGTCGGCATTAATTCTCACCCTGAGACAGAGCCTTCTACCAGCAGCTCGAATCAAAAAGAAAAGTTTGCTTTTAAATCATAAGGAAAGTTGCAGGGTGTTAAAAAAAAAAATTCTCCGCCATAAATAATGCAAATTACAATAAAGCAACATTTAAAATGGACTAAGAGTAATAACACATTTCTGATCGAAACAAAAACTATTTACCTCAAACTACTCACACACACCCCAGTATTTTTTATATGAAGTTCACCTTCTGCCTTGACTGTTTATGTATTTTATTGATTTGTTCAAAACTCTGTTTGGGTGCTGTTAAGAATTTTCAGTAAAATAATATTGTAGAGATCAGAAACACCGTGTGAGTAAATAACCAAGGGCGCCTCTTAAAGCCGCAGGAACAGTCTAAGAAATAATGAGAACACTTTCAAAGATAAATTTCCTCTTTCTGTAACTTAGAAATGCAAATTAAAGTCAGAAATCGTGGCCAGTGCATAGTCAAGAGCTGAAGCTCGGCTTTTACGCGTGGATTAACTTGTGTGATTGATCACCCAGGTCAGAGCAGTTCTGCTTCTGTTATGAGCCGGCTTCATCACTTACAGAATTCATCTCTGCTTAAGTGAGAAAAATGCCAGTGCACAGGTAGCAGCTTAGCCAAGCCATGTACACTGTGGAAAGAAAGCAGGCAGTGAATGTGGAGGCAATGGCAGCTTCCAGCCAGAAGGACCTGGATTCCCAGGATTTCGCATTGCTCTGACTGATCTCACAGACAGAGCGGGCTGGGGAGCGGTGGCTGCAGAGGATTCACGCTCCCACACTTATCCCACAGACACACTTGCTGGCTGAAGAGCAGCTAGCTTTATTAATTCAGCATTGAAAAGAGAAGTCTGAGTGCTGGTCCTTTGTCCTTATTTTGCTGGCTTTGGTTTTGGATTTTGGGAAAAACACCAATGCAGATCTAGCATTCGTAAATAAAAACTCTAGCAATAAAACAGTAAGTAAAGAGTGATGGTTTTCTGTGGTTTTGTCTGAGAAAAGGGGGAGCTGGCAATCATGTGAAACAGTAATATCTTTCAAAGATGCTCTTGAAGAGTACTATTATGAATTGGCCTCTGATGACTAGTGAAGTACATATAGGACTACTTTGTCTTTAAAGGCAGCAGCACAAATTTCAGCAAGTTTTAAGGTCAAGGCATACTAGAAATATGGACTTATTCTATTACAAAGTTCAATGAAAACAAACCAACAGTTTGTCACAGAGCAAAATAACCAGCATTTTTTAACACAAACTTATGGAAAATTAATTGTAAAACAACTTCCAAGACTCATATCACACTTTGCTCATATACTCAATCAAGTGGTGGGTATCTTCCTTAAGTGCAGAAAACAGTCTCAGTAGGGAAACATTCTTAGTGATGCTGAATAAAAATCACATTAAAGCATGTTCCAGAGGCATATTGGAAGAGTAGATTTGAGTGTGGCCCACATTGCCACAGGCAGAAAGCCAAACTGAGCCCCAGGTTACCAGGCTGGTAAGACCTGAACAGGGCTAAGATAATATCTCAAGGTTGCAGAGGAAAGAAAGCACATCACCTATCAGCTTTGGACAGCATCAGGAATAAACCACAGTAGCTCTGCAAGGGGCTTCATATAAGCCTCCTCTGCTACAATCATGTAAACGTAGGAGAAGTGGCAGGAGAAACTGCACGACAATCTGGAAATCTGTCAGGGAAAATAAGCAATTAAGAATAAGAAGCAGCTGTCAGTCACTGGCTGTGCCATCAAGTCTTTTCATAGCATGCCTTAGAGATATATGTGTCATGTCTAGCATCTCCAAGTGTTTTTCTTGGCTAGAGGGTTTTAAGGACAGAAATTCAACTAGGAAAATAGAAATCATGGTCCATCCTGAATTAAAAGAAAAAAGAATCCAGATTCACCAACCTGGGCATTTTCCAGACATTTCCTATTGCAAACCAAAATGGAAGAGAATTTTGAAAAATGTTACCAGGAAGTGTTATAAGAATGGTAATTCTGATCATTTGTGCTCCACATCCTCCTTTTAGAGGGGTAAAGGAAGGGCTACCCCTGGAGAGGTTTTTGCTCTGGCAAAACCTGGTGCAGGTAACTCCATGCTGACTGCTGACTTTCTCACCATAGTGTCAGCTGGACCTCGATAACAACTGCTCCTTTTACAGGGAACTTTGGGAGAGATCTGTCAGAATTAGCCTTGAAGGCACAGATTGTGGCACTCTAAAAGGTCTCCCAGGTTTTATAGCACATAAATTGCAGAGCAGTTATTATTACAAGAGAAATAATTATTTAGCAATTTGTTGTAGACAAAGAGCAAGTAATTGCTTGCTTTCCTTGTAGACTATAAAATAGCACTTGGGGCAAAAAGGGTAATTTGCCATTAATTTCTGGCTCAGTCAATGTGAAATATTTGCAGTACAAATATGGACCCCTGTCAAAGTGCAGTATTTTGTCCTGTCTGTTTAAAGGTATCAGAGATGAAAGTGCAGAGGAGCAGTGCCCCTGTGGAAGGCCAGATAAACTCTGCTCACGTTGAAAAGAGCCTGGAATATAACGTGGTACCAGCTCTGCGAGCCAATCTTTGTGCAAGGGAGTCAATGTTAAGGCTTGAAACGGGAAACTGAAAGAGGTCACTCTGCTTTTATTGAGCTTTTCCTTCATGTCAAACCAGTGGGTTGTGTGTTGTGCTGCTCAGGGGTCACTGATAGCCTATCACAAAGCCTCTCTGTTTGGATGCCATCCCCGAAACCTCACCAGCCAGCAGAGCAGAAACACTAAGGTGGAGCTACCGTCCAAAAAGCTCCCCAGCACAATAGCTGCTGCTGTCATGGCAGGACAATAAAGTGGATTTTATGCTGGGATATTTTTCTCATCATATGCATGACAGAAAGTCTAATGGGCCTTACTAGTTTCTTAGTGGCTTTTAAGGCCCTCTAAAGTAGCCCACTATCAGTTCAATCTGTGTTCTCAAGATGTCTCCCTGAACATCAGAGAACTCCAGCAGGAGCTGTGTTTTTATTCCCCCAACCTGCAGGGAAGAGATAAGCTAATTAGCTGAGAAATTAGAGAGGGAAACTATTAGCATCACAGAAGTGAAAATGAAAGCAGTATAGGAATTTAGAGATGGGGAAGACCTACCCTACCTACTGCTCTCTAAGGTCTGGAGGGGTTTTGTTAACATTCCCTTTATTTTCCAGGGCAAAGCAGTTCCTGCCAACAGTCATGATAGGAAGGGACTTTTTTATATTGGTGGAGAAACACTTTATCCTTCAGTAGTCTACTTGCAGTTGGATCTCTGACTTTATGCAGTTTTTCAAGAGGAGCCTGGTTCTAGAGGACAGAAAGGTTGTGCTTCAGAATTACTGATGACAGAAGCAACAAGTAGAAGGAGAAATTCTTCTCTCCTGACCAGCACATCTTGTCTGGCCATTAAAGTCATACCCCTCTTCTTTCTTTCTCAGCAGCCTAGGACTGTCCTATATCAATTATTGCCAGCTCCTTTTGGGGGACTGGTAAATCCTCATCATTTCCCTGTATCCATTGTTATCCTTGATCCAGGACAGAGTACAAAACTCATTAGTTTTTCTCTCAGTCTTGGTTATACTGGGCTGACCAACTGCAGCTGAGTCCACAGAAACAGTACTTCAGGAACAGAAGAGAGATGGATTGCATAGTGTTTTTGCAGCTTAACTTACAAACTTCACTCTTAAAAGACAGAGATTTAGTTCCTTTTTTTTTTCCAGTTTTACACATCCAGATTTACTGTTTTGCTTCCAAACTTCTTATTGAAAAGATGGAAATAGGCAAAACAAATCACAGAATCAGGATAATTCTGCCAGATATATCACATAAACCAATTATATATTTACAAAATCAGCCATAAGCCACTTAATTTTTAACTTTTTCCTTGAGAGATACGGCTACCCTTAGGGCATCTCCTGGAGAGACATCCTTGGCTTTAAACACTGCAGAAATCAAAGCTGAAGAAGGAACAGAGAGACAGGAGCAGACCTTGTGCACCTAAAGTCATTTCTCTCAGAAGTTTTGTTCCTAGTTTCTGAGCACAGTTCTTTCTGACTGAGGAAATCACCTTTCCCATCACACCTCCTGATACATCTCTTTCCTGAGTTACTTTCCAGAAGGCTCCAGAGGGAGGGAGTTCTGCCAGACCTGCTCCAGACTTCTCCAGCACTACTTCATGACTATTCCCGTGTTCCCTCCTTGCTGCTGCAGCAGTTCTCTTTGTTCCTCCTCCTTGTCTCACAGCAGATGCATTCCCATAAATAGGTAAGTACCAAACTCATTCCTTTTAAGAATTTAAGGGAATTACACTTCTGAATGAGTAACTTTTTAAAATCTCAGCTCCTTTTCTGGAAATTTCCATGCATAACAACAAAATTAGTGCAACCATCAACGCTGTGTCCCTTTCCCTTCGATGTTCCTTTAAATACCTTCCCCTAGACATGCCAAGCTTTCTCCAGGACCTGTTCCTGGAATCCCTCTTGCCTTTATGTGATGCCACAAATGGAAGTGACCATCTAGAGAGAAACATGCTCCAGAAGCCAGTTCACAGAGGGGAATACACAGTTTTGCTGCAAGAGTGAATTCAACTGCAGGGCACCCACACACCCACCCCAGTTCTGCTTCAGGCTGCCCACGTGTGCCAGCGCTGCCACTGTGCACGAGAGTGCTCAGCTCAGGGAGGTAATTACAAGTTAATTTTGCACCTACATGAGGGGTTCTTCCCATGTCACTGTACACAACAAACTCCTGCAGCTGCTGCCAGGGCTCTCCCTGCAGCCCCCTGAGACATGGCACAGGCAGAGACCCGTGGAAGGGGAGAGACATCTCTGCTTACCCAAAGTACCCAGGTCAGAGAGAGGAATTTGCATCACAGGCGGCCTTTCCTGGTGCACCCAGGCCATTCCCAGGACAGAAAACACTTGTTGTAGTACCTAAACATATGTATTACAGCAGTACCTGGCTCTGTCACAGACATCTGGGAACAACCTGACTTCTTGCACTCCCCACCCCTCTCCTATGCATTGCAGTGTAAAGACATGGGATTATGTGGCCCTATGTCCTACAATAGTCCCTTTGAAAAACATGGAAAAAAGTAGAAGTTAATAAAACTCTCTCAATACCCTCTTGAGAAGGCAGAGTTTTTCAGCAACTATTAAGGAAAAGCTTCTCCTGTTGACTAGTACTTTCACTAAACAGATATTTATTTACATAAACATTTTGTATATTTACTCTTGGTCTTGAGAGACATAATACACGTGTCACTGAGGTCAATAACATTTTAATTCTAAAGAATTATTTTTCAAAGCCACCTGGGAATGGTTAAAACAGGATACAGGGCTTTTATTCCTGCCTGCCTTCAGGAAGGCAGCTCTATTCTCTGCTGTACACACGATAGTTGCTATGCATACAGATAGAGCCCTAACAAAGCTATTCTGACATTTAAGTATTTCATGCTCTGTGCAGGACAGCCTGTTTGTATTTTTAAGCTTGGTTCTTGGGCCAAATGCAAAGAGACTACTGTGTGACTCTGAGCTTATCTTCTGTACTCCCATCTAAAAAGTTAATGCTTGGGTGTGTCAGGTATCACCTGGGGATTTAAGCAAGAGGCTTTTTGCAGTTAACCCAATCCCGTGACCTGCTCTGAGTTACCCTTGATTTGAAGGCAGTTTCGTTAAGTACCCAACTGCCTCTTCCATTAATTGGAATCAAATTCTCCTGAAATGTGGGTGCACAATAATTCCTATTTTACCTCCTTAATGGCTCTATACATACTCTGTTACACCTCAGAGTAGAGGTGCTGGTGAGACACAGGTGAAGAAGGTTGTTTTGTTGTGCTCATCTTCTCGACCCTGATTTTCTATACTGAATGTTTGCAGAATATAACATCTAGGTAATCTGGCAGTTGTCTATATGATGGCTAGGGCCTCCTTGATAATAGTTCTTTATCATGAGCAGACAGTTAATTCATTACTGGTGTCTCTTTTACCAACATTATGATTACACTCACTTTTGCTCATCTTGTAGCATCTAGAAAAGGAGGGTAATAGGCATTAGCTTTGTCTCATTTCTCAACATTACTGATTAAAAAGGTTGTATCCAACTTGTGTAAAGAGTGGGGGGATGACTTCCCTGCAGGCTAAATAAAATCTAATATATGCCTTCAGTCAAGGGCTGCAGCAGGATCTTGTATGATGCCACAAAGGAACTTAGCAGGTAATAGAGGAAGACAACATCAACAGCAAATTGTACTAAATGGCATAGGCAGTGGCTAAATAATAAGCTGGGCTTTAGACTCCCCAGGAGAGGAGCTGAGGGATTTTTCTGAAAGGATTACTGCTCCAATGACACTGTGAGCCAGGCTCCTCATCCCACTCTGGGTCATTCCATGCTGTCCCAGTGCTGTCCCACAGAAGGCACAGGCAACTGTGACTGCACTGCCATAACTCCTGCAGTGTCCCACAGCATCTGCAGGGTCAACCCTGCCACTACAGCCAGGATCAGCTTCTCTTGCAAGTCAGAGGACTCCATCCTTCTGCAGCAATTCCTCCTTGGCTGTAGCCATGAACTATTGCATTGTGCAGAACAGGCAGGTAGAGGAGGATTTAAGAAGTTATGTTTCAGAAAAAAAGGGATATTTGATGCAACACCAGTGACACTTACTTTCAACAGCTTACCAAGTTATAACTGTTTTATGAATCCTTAGCTATGGCAAGAGTAAATAGCAACTGAAAAAGGAGCATCAGCTGGAATTGTGCCTGGAAAGCTGGTATGTTTCTTGTCTCCATGCTTCGCTGTACCTGCTGGTTTGTCACTGCTGTAATTACACTTTCAGAGACATGTGGCACTTATGCCACCTCTCCCTTGTGCAGGCTGACTCACACACTTAGGGAATGGTGTCTGTGATAGATATCACATGTCTTACTTCCACAGCTGGTGCAGAGACAGAGGCTTCACCACAGAATCCCTTACTTTGACCTAGGGCACATGTGGACATGCACATATGTGGCAATTGTTATCATTTTGCCACTCTAACCATTCCTTGAGGGCTGGTGCCTTTTGCTTACTGTGGCCTAGGCTTTCAGAAGCAGACAGATTACTGTTGTGTTTAAGATGCAACTTTTGGTAATTGAACAACACCTCTTGAAAATCCTGCTAGGAATTGTCCCCAGGGTGTTTTCTCTGGGAGAACCTAACTCAATTTACGTGATTTAAAGGTTCTGTCTAGTTCTTTTAAATATTCCTTTGACGTTGTAGTGCTCTGCTTGTAATAGATTGTTATTGCCCTATATTGAGTTTGCAGAGTGAAGGTAAATCTTTTGTGATGTGATTGTGCTACCCCAAACTCAATATTGTTCAGAGGTCCTTTATAACTCTCTGGTTTCACCGCAACGAGCGGGACAAATTTTCATTTTTACTCTTTTAGATTTCTATTCTCTGTTCTGAAACTCTAAGGGACAATATTTACAGGCAATGTCTAGCACACTTTTCATGAACTGAGAACTCAGAAGCCGTGGTGGGACCGCAGTTATTCCCCCACCTCAATTTACAATATACTTAGGGACAGAGAAGGCGAGAGAGACCACATGTGAGCCCTGGCATCCTTGAGTAGTATTCCTAACAGTGCAGAAAACAAAAAAAATCTTCCAGTGCTGCTATCAAGTACATCATGGCAGCTCTTTCAAAATACATAATATACATATTTTCTTATAATATCACCAGCCTAATTCCTTATAATGGTACTACAGGTATGGGAACCAGCTACACGCCACAAAAGCCTGGCAGTCAGTACACTAATGATCAGCAGTCAGTACTCAGGTCATCACCCACCAGCACCCTACACAATGTATAGCTATGCTTCTTCTAGACTGCATCTATACATGCAAATAAACACACAAAAAGTGGAAAATTTGCTTACTTTTATGTCTGCCCAGCTGGTTTCTATGAGAACCCTTCCTAAATGGATAAGTCAAATTTTGCAAGCATGATGTCAAGTCACACAGTACAGGTCAGGAAGCCTTTCCTGTTTGATGCTATGGGCACAAAACGTCTCTGAGTGGACAAGTCTCTGGCACAGGTCTTGAGTGTCTTCCCAGGTTGCACACATGCAGCCAGCAAGGGCAGCTGCCCAGCTCCTGTCTCAGATTGCCAGGAACTGTCTGGGGCAAGGACAGCAGCCTGTTCTGCACAATGCAATAGTTCATGGCTACAGCCAAGGAGGAATTGCTGCAGAAGGATGGAGTCCTCTGACTTGCAAGAGAAGCTGATCCTGGCTGTAGTGGCAGGGTTGACCCTGCAGATGCTGTGGGACACTGCAGGAGTTATGGCAGTGCAGTCACAGTTGCCTGTGCCTTCTGTGGGCCAGCACTGGGCCAGCATGGAATGACCCAGGGTGGGATGAGGAGCCTGGCTCACAGTGTCACTGGAGCAGTAACTCTTTCAGAAAAATCCCTCAGCTCCTCTCCTGGGGAGTCTAAAGCCCAGCTTATTATTTAGCCACTGCTTATGCCACTTTTGTAGCAGTCTTTGCAATTGCATTACAGCAGATGTGTGTGACAATCCCACAGTGGGAGCACCATCCCAGTGCTTGCTCTTGTTCATCACACACCTTGGGAGAGGAAGGCTCCCCTGCTGCCCAACTTCCTCACAGAGGTTTAAATAAAACCAAGCAAAACACTGGAGGGCAGGTCACATTCCTTAAGATGAGACAATCAACTTCAAATTTCCTCTCACTTCATTTTCAAATATTTGGTAATGACAGTGCATGTAGGATGGGGGTTTAAAATTTTGTCAGATAATTACTATAATTTTGCATTCTGTCAAATGGCCTCCTAGACAGAAAAATAAATTAAAGACAGTTCTCAGCTTACAGAAGGATTTATTTAAACATCAACTGTCCCCAAACCTTTGTTTCCCTAAATGCTTTGACCACTTTTTAATGTTCAGGTTTAATTTGGAAAGCCACTCAGACTGCAGAGACAGTGTTTCTTCTGAGGAAAAAAGGAACAGTCTTTTTTTCCTCATCATTGTATTAGCAAAAAATATCTGTACTGCCCAAGGCTATTTAAGAGAGACTCGACATTTATGCTGGTTAATAAAGCAAAGAAAGAAAATAGTTTGTCACTCTTGTGTAACTCATCTTGTTTCATTTCGGTTTTCATTTGGGGTCTCTTTTTTTGTGCGCACACATACTTCTGTGGAGGTAGGATTTCATTAGAAATGCTAAAGAAAAACAATCTTAATTAGTCTGAAACACATCAGTAAGCTCCAGCTTGCTGGCTCAGAGTCATGTAGAGTGAAAGGCCGACACACTGGGGTCAGTCATGGTGAGTTAGGGGTTTGGTAAGACTCCCATGAGTCTACCTCTCCAAACTATAAGCGGTCAGCAAGACAGAACAGCCTTGATCAGCATTCAAAGTCATGCCTCTCTGGACAGGATGGTTAGCTAGTTTTCTGCCTACTAATGTTGCAATTATTTGTGGTGTCCTTTGTATCCTGGGTCTCTTATTCTAAAATGTTTGGCTCAAACCCTTTTCCCAGGTGAGTGCGCTTTGACTTTCTCTAAGTTAAAGGTCCTTTGTGAGATGTGGCTTTGACTCCGAGAACACGATCTGTGACCATTTTATAAGACATTTTGGGCTAAAATCCACTCCAGCATTCAGGCAGACACCCCATGCAGTACAGGCAGTGCTGGCTGGGCCATCAGATGTACCTGCAGTGTACCAAGACCTTGGGGTCAACTAAGCTGAATTTGAGACACTCAAAACATTTAGAACACAACAAAAAGCTGTCGATTGTTTCTGTTAGGTTTTTTTTTTTGTTTGTTTGTTTTCTTTTTCAACGTGCTGAGCAGAAAAAGGGAGATTTTGGACTTGCTGGGAAGACTTGTAGGAGCGTGGAAAATGACAACCATCAGGAAATGGAGAAGCCAGCGAGCAGGGAAGTCCCAGGCTGAATGCAGTGAAGGTGTCTGGTTTGTCATTACAGAAGAGGATATTGTCCTAACTCAGACCAGTAACTTTTCCATTTCAAGCACTGGATTCTATTCCAGCAAGAACAAGGTATTTAAAAACAAAAGTACTTGTGGGTATAAGTTTCTCATTTGGTGACTTTCCACTAGTCACAAAACTGAAGGTGTCTTGGGAGGGAGGATTAAGAGAGATTGCTAGATGCTTGGAGAAGAGATTCAAACGCAGAAGTTTCATGGCTATTGTCAAAAATTCTAGGCTCTGCAATAACGTGAACTAAGATAAATGCCTGGCATCAAGTAAAACAACAACAAAAAAAATCAACATTGTGAGACACAGAGCAGCACTGCAAAGCATTGGCACCTACACCCTAAACAGACCCCAAAAAGCTAAGCATCCACAGAACTCCAAAAATGTTCCAATCCTGTCTATTTTCTGAACACAAAGCAATGCACTCCCCCTCCCAAAAAACCCAAAATGTCCTTGCGTCCTCAAGAGTTTTGCTTCCCCTGAGAAGGCAAAGGAAGAAAGGGCTTGTTCTGGTGTGCCTGCTGACATGGCCAAAGAAACCACAGAAACAGCCCTGGAGAGACTTCAGGGAAATGCTTATTGGATTATAAGAGGCTGCCCAAATTACTGCAAGGAACAGGGTAAAACTGCAAGGGGCTGTAGGAGACAATCCCCAGTACAGCACAGGGATATCGGGCTCCTGGGCAGGCCAGGAGAAAAGGGGCCCCAAGGCCAGTTTTGCCTATTTTGTTGGGGTTTTTTTACATCGGTATCTATGTGGAGATCTCTCTGGCCGATGTTTAGCTTTCTTTGTAGCGATTTTATCGCTGCTACATAACACATACCGAGGCAGTAACAAAAGAATAAAGCTTCTGGGACAACCCAGCTGATCACCAGGCTCCGATTGGAAGAGGTGCCATCATCTGTCTTTTGACTGAGAGCCTTGACTGAAAGGAAGCTGGAAATAGGAGGCGAGGAGCCAGTGCCCAGTGACATTTCAGGCACCACAGGAGGAAGATCACCTAACGCATTTTGCTTTCTCATTGTTAGCTTTGTCTGATCCCGGTACAGGTGCCTGCAGGGGAGTTTTCCTAGGGTCACTCCCCCTCTTCACACTCTGCATTAACTCCTTCGCTGCCCTGCGGTGACAGCTCCCACGCACCTCATCTGCAGCGCTTTGGGGAGTTGTGTGGAGAACTGACGAAGAATTTGGAATGGAAAAAGCACACTAAAAACAAGGAAAATTGTACTCTCGGTCTCTCCAGAGCCTGGCTCCTTTGGGTCACATACGTGCACTAAAGCTTAGAGACGTCATCTCTTAAGGAAGATGGTAGCTTAATTTATACAAACTAGGATTTCTGAACCGTGGAATTATTCTTTCTGCAATGAGCAGCAGAGAAATAAAATCACACATCACCTTTCCCTCTGTTACATGCCCTTTCCCCCTCTTCCCCAGACTTTGTGGGATGTGTTTTCCCAAAGAGTTAAACTGGGTGTTTCTCAGGGGTTTACAACAGGCACAACTACTGCTGAAAAACAATCTGATACATTCAACTTAGCAAGGCCCTGCTCTTTCCCTCTAATCTTTCAGCAGGACCCAAGGGAGGCTAAAGCTGAGATCTGCCTATTCTCCCCTCGAACTTTGATTCGCTATTAAATTCCGCCTAATGACGATGCCTTTGCCATCTCACGTTCGGCGGCGGGCTCTGCGCGGAACAATGCGGGCCCAGCGGCGGATAGAGGGACATTGTTCCTGCCTCCTGCTTGCTCTGCTCCAGCAGCATCACGTGGAAATCCTCACAGAGCAGGGACATGTAAAACCAGCAAGAAGAATTACTCTCCAGGGTGCGACGGTAACCCAAGTCATACCTTGTGCGCGGGCGTTTGTATTTAGGCGATCTCCCCTTGAGTTAGAAAAACAACAACAAAGCCTGCAGAAGAATAATGCATAAGGAAATACCAGAGACTCGGTGGAAGGTCATGCAGTGCTGTGATGGAGGAGTCTTGCTCGTGTCTGCTGCCCAAGTGATCTGTGCTAAGATCTTTTACCTCAGTTTGTACATCTATGTGTGGCAGAAAACGGCTTTTACAGCCTCCTAAATCCCTGATTCCTCATCTGTTTATAAACAGCACAGCCTTTAGCAAGTCAGCATGTTCCACATCACTACTGAACCACACAGAAGTTCCCATGCAGATTTCTGTGATATTTTACAAAAGCGCCCCAGCCAGGAGCAGCTCTCCAAGTATTAAGTTCTCTTTGCTGTCCTGGGAGTTTACAGATTTCCGAGGTTTCCCAACAGACACATGTGAGTGTCTGTCCTGAGTGACACCCACAGGGTGAACTGTGCCGTGGGACACTGTGCACACAAGGTCAGCACACACAGCAGCACTGTCCCTGGCCTTGGGGGCAGCCAGAAGGTCAGGGGATGACCTTCCAAAATCTCTTCCACACCTGCATTATTCCACCAGGTACCTGCCCTACCATACTGTAATAAGCACAGCAATTCTCAATAATTGTCCTTTTGTTTTCTTTGTCCCTACACAAGGCTAGAAAACAACAAAAAGTCTTGCATTTGCTAAATTTGCTTTCCTTTTCACCCATTATAACTCTTCCACTGCTCTGCTCCAATAAATAACGTTAGAAAAACATAGTAAACTCTCTGGGGAAAATCCCATAACTGGAAAGCTGTAACCAGGCATGAAGTATTTTTGATGTTAGCAACTACCAGAAAACAAGGATTCTGTGTCTTTCAATCATTGCCTCAGCTGTCACTTAAAACAACCCTACACCTTCACAAGTTCAATTTCATTACTTCAAGTATTTTTCTAAACTACCTTATTTTTTTAGTCACTGAAACATATACAGCTACTCAAACTAGGTGTTTATTTGAGCTGTTGACTAAATATGCTAGTTCAACTTTTACCAATCCAGCTCAAAGAGAATCCACTGCAAACAGGAGTCATGTGCCCTTTATTTATCTTCCTGCTTTTTTTGCACTAGTGAACACATTTTTAACCATTCCATAGGAGACATTCCATCTAAAGGAGCAGTTCATTACCCACTGACAGCAGCAAAGCAAAGCAGAAAGTGAAATAAACAACCCTATGCCACATATCAAAAAACCTTAGAAGTTTCTCTGCAGGCACACACGTCAGCCTGACACAGGAACACAACCTCTAAAGTCATGCTAGCAACAACATTGCTTAGGGTCAAAGAAATCCATCCCCCAGTGCAAAACTTAATCTGATTTTTCTCACAAAGGCTACCATGAGGTTTTCACTTGAGTCACTGGAATAAACAGTTGCAGATATCGAATCTGATACTTGACACAAATTTACTGAAAATAAGATATTAACAGGTTTGTGGAAGATTGATATACAGTAATTAATATCCAGAATAAATGATCAGAAATAACTGGTGAAAATGGAAGTTTATCCATATCACCAGAATAGCCAAATTTGAAGCTACCTGCTCATTTATGAAAAGACTTAATCTAGGCTCACGTTGCACGAGGGCACTGAAATTTGTGCTCATTAAAACAAAAACTACCCTCACAGGGGAAGAAAAATTGAACTTCAGAAGCTGGCACTTTTTTATTATTGACTAAAAGGTCTTTTAGTCCTTTTTCTGATTATGCCAACAAAAGAACAAAGAAAGATCTAAGTACTGGCAAAGAATGTTTTAACCCATGTTCCTGTCAAAGGGAAACAAATTACTCTGCCCTTATCTCTGAAAGGAGATCCAGTCCCAGAATAACTTGGCCTCATGCAAGGATGTGCCCTGTACCAAAAAGGAGAGCTTCAGAGTAAAAAAGAAACTTTTTGGCTTCGTGATTATTTCTATTACCTGCTACATTCTTTTCCAAATTGGGCACACAGGTTAGGATTCATTTACCTAAGAGGTCACAATTTCTTTCCCTTTTTTAGGCAGTGAAAAACACTCCTCAGCTCATTTTGTGCACCTCCCAGCCATTTTGAAAGATAAATCACAGCCCTCCTGTGGGATTGCCACCCAGGCTTGTCCCTTGGTTTATCAACCAAACCCCAAAAGAGAGAGCATGTGGGCTACAGACTGCACCAGAGCGGGGCTTCATCACAGCCTGCCTTGGGAGGAGAGTGCAGAGCCCTGGGCAGCACCTCTGCCTCTGTGCTTGCCTTTTCACTCCTCTGAGGGGCTGCTCCTGCCTGGTCTCACAGCTCTTGCTCCACAAGCCCGTTTTGTGCTCTGCAGGGTGACTGCAGTACACCAAGCAACCCATGAAACCTGCAGCCTTCCAGTTATACCAGTTTAAGTTGGGTAGCAGGCAGCTCTGGAGAAGCACTGGCTCTGCCAGCCTCTCACAGATGAGTCCCTGCTGGCACTGTGGGAGTTTCTTCCCCACCTTCCCTGGGACAAGCAAGTCCCACCCTCATCCCACACACTTGACTCCCAACAGCTTTATAAGCAGCCTGTCATGGGTTTCACATCAAAAATTAAATCCCAGTATATCTTGTAGAGAAGCAGTGCCCCATCCCCACTTTCATTCACAGCTCGAACCACCTTGGACCACGGGAACACCAGGACTTGTCCTTGTGACAGGTGCAGAAACTGGCATTTCTTTACTATATTCAAACATGTAGGCAAGAGCCACTTAAAACTGATAGATAAATCTCTCTCCAGCTCCTAAAGCCAACCCACACTGTCAATTACACTCACTCAATTATTCTGAAGCCAGGACAGGAAACAGACACAGGAAATCCTGTTGCTGGTCCATAGGAACCAATGTACATTTTCAGTATAGGCCACTTTTAAAAATTATTTTCAAGCAAGATATAACAGCTTTAATCAAAAGTATTTCTACTATTTTTTTTTTTCATTTTCAGTCTTTGTTTTGGCAGAAGTGTTTGCAATCAATAATTATTTCATAAAGCAAATGTTATTTCACATAGGAGGTAAATTTCAAATCTCCATCTGGCCTATTAATCATAAAAATCTCAAAATCCTAAACTTTGGGTCAATTGTTCACTGTGCAAGAGAAGCAAAAAGATTGCTGTAATATCATGTTTTCTTCCATCTTTCACTCATCTTTCAAAACTCGGATGTGAATGGATTTTTCCCCTCTCAAAGCCTCTCCCCTTTAAATGCTTGTTGTCTCTACCACAGATCAAGTTTCTGAGAAATGACTTTATGTAAGAGATTGAGCAAGATAAAGTTGCCACATTTCGTTTTATCTTTTTGGTTGAATTATTAGGACTTAAAGTTGTGGTGACAAGACTGCTACCTTCTAATAGACCTTGTTGCCATGGGAGTTGGACTTTTTGAAAAGAACAAGACCCGCGGCCACCAAGACCTTTTTTACTATTATTTCCATCCTTGGCCAACACAGAAATCCTTAGTCACAGACAGGAAAATGTGGTGTAGTATACACAGTAACACTTGCTGACAGTGAAAAACAAAAGGAGTGGAAACTAATACTGCAGAAAGCTGAATTGCATCACAGCCTACGAGCAAAAGCAGTTCTCTTCTGTAAAAGAAATTCTTTGTGCATCCAAACAATTCCCTCGCTCTGGGACTCTTCAGAGATAAAAAGGAAAGAAGGCTGTCATCATACAAAGTAGACATTCCAGACCTGACAGGAATTTATTTTCTTCTGGAAGAAGAAAACACCATGCAGCAGAAGAAGGTGAACCAGCAAAAAGAATCTGCCAGTGGTCCAGCAGCTCTGGTGCCTGGCCACCAGCTACCCCTGGAGTGGGATTAGCCACATGGAGAGGACTAACAGGGAGGGATTGCTGTTCCTGTGTAGAGGGAAACCTGCTTCTGCCACTCCATACAGAGAAATGCCATCATTCAGATACAGAAGGATTAAAGTCCAGCTGGTGAACTCAATCCAGAATCACCCATGGGAATACAAAGATCAGGAACAGGTTGGAAAAAATCTGGTGTCTTTCTGTAGGCAAAGGTTCCACAGGCTTGGTGCCTGCACACAGTTAAACCTTTAATTAAAGAGGCCTGTCAGGTAAAGCACTGTCTACAAATAGATTTTGGTGATTTTGTACTTTCTATGAGGCTGAAAATTCTGAGATTTGTCAGTAGTTCAGTGAAGCACCCTGCAGACTGCTGAGAGGGGGGTAAACAGTGTGGTGGCTGCTGAAAACTGTAAACAGTTTACCTGTGTGACACATATTCACTGTTACATTCTATTCACAGCTATTAAAAATTAATCAGTTTTATCAATACCTAAGAATTCTTTTTGAGGGAAATACTAATTTAACTGCAGTCTGAGACAAAAGAAATTAATTATCAGAAAGCTAGAAAGGGATATCTCCATGGATCAGTGTGGAAGTGATGTGTAGCAAGTCACCTCTGCCTCCCATGTCTTCAATTTCCTTGTTGGAAATTCAAGCTCCACAGTTGTGGCAAATGCTACTCCCATTCTGCAGTGCATCTCCTGCAAATTTACTACCAAGTCCTCTGAAATGGAACTGTATACAATGGTGTTACTACAGCTTGCACCAGAGGAAATTGTTTAGGATGCCACCAAAGGGCATAGTCGTGGAGAACAGTTTGATTGACAAAATCACTGCTAGCTGGAAGCCTGTTACAGGAACTCCAAGAACGTGCAAACCTGTGGGTAAATGAAGCTGTTTCCTTGATACAGTGTGGATCTGTCCTAGTTTAGTACTTTGGTTCAGTGCTCTGTCTTGAGCAGGTGACTGGAGCAGCCTTTATTTCCTATGAGTGAACAGACAGCTGCGTTGACACGAGAGGATGTTTTCACTTGGACAAGGGAGCACTGATCCTGCAGGTCAAGCTGGGTGAACAAGACATCTCAGCAGCTCTGGAGGACAGGCCAGAGCAAGTCTCCTGGAGCAGTCAGGAGGTGGACATTGATGGCCCAGGAGAGGGAACCAAGATCTCTAGACAAGGAGGTTTCTTTTCCTCTCTCTCCCCCTTTCCCACTACTTATCTGCACTGTTCCTGCAACATCCTCCTCCTAATCTCACCTACAGAACACTCATCTTCAGCCAATGTCTTTTACTCAAAGAGATGCCTGTACTTGCATTTACATCCCTACAAAACACTCTCTTCATTCTCAGGTTTCAGTGCATCCCCCAGTCACTTTCAGGCATCTGCCAAGTTTTTGGAAAAAGGGTTGCTAATAGATTTGGGCTCAGAGGAAAATAACAGATACACTGTCAAGCAAAGGACTGGGACCAAAGGATTTTCTACTGCTGCAGCCACAGGAAAATGTACATGGTAGCTGTTGATGTTTGGGATAAAATGTGAACTACTGGTGTTACTCTCAGATGTTATACATATGAATAATTCTTGCTATGAGTGTAAATCGGCAGTTCATATTCATAATGAAGCAATAAGCTGTCTCTGAATGCTTGTTTATTGTTTAATGTGTTTATGTTTGGGCTCTACGACCTCAAGGGTCTTTTCCAGACTAAATGGCTCTATGATTCCTATGATTCTGTGAATATAATGTGTAATCAAAAAGTGCAAACAAAAAGAATGAGGTAAACTAATTCTGATGCCTCTCGGGGCCTATTTTCAGAACACATTAAATATGCAAGTAAAATAAAGACTCTGGGTAATATCAAAGTAAAACAAAATAAATAAGGCTTATGAAACATAGATCAGTTACTCAAAACATATTGCAGAAGGAAACACATTTTAAATATGAGAAGATTGTATAGGAAAATGAGGACTGGATGGACCAGAAAGATATTCACTTGCTGAAGTATACCACTGTTCTCTACTTATTCTTCTAACTACAAAGAAAAAAAAAAAAAAAAACAATTAATTTCCTGGAACATCTGTACATATAATGTTATTTCTTGCATACACAATGTTGCTCTTCCCACTATTTCTTATTGGAAATGCTTACTAATATCAACAAAGTGCCAGCACTTTGAGGCGCTGGGAGGTGCCTCTAATCCTAAATTGCATAGACATCACTTCAGTTTAATTTATGTAGGAGAAATGTCAAGTGTCCATGAGACTGGACCTCCTGGGAAGCATTCAGAAATGTAGATGCAAGGCCCATGCCTGTTCCTATTTAAGCACATACACCCTTAGAAGCAGAGACTTGAAGCTGAGTAGGGGTATCCTCTCCATCCTCAGCTTTTTCCAGGCACATATTTCAGAACTGGCTCCATTTTCAGTCTCAGCTTACACTTACTATCTGCCCCCTAAGGCAGTTTCCTAAGGATCTGGATACAGGGCTCTGTAAAGAACATTGCAAAGCAGACATCTCTGTAAGTACCACTGTAATAAGTTCCAGCAATGTTTCCAGCTATGCCCAGGTGTCAGAATATTTATACCAGGCTCTTCCTCACTGACCCCAAGCACCTCCTGTGCGAGTAAACAGCTAAAGAGATCCACATTTCCATCTTACCTCCTGCCTCCACACCCCTACAAGCACGTGTTTTTACACCGACTTTCTTCTTTTCTCTGAGGGGATGGTGTACTGGGGGGAAGCACAAATAAAAAGCCATGGTCTTTAAATTTGATTTGAAGGTGGCAAGTTTTGTGGTGGTTTTGATCTCCTCCAGGCATTCCATAATCGTGGGCCAAGTTGCCTAGAGATCTTTGTCTCCCACACTTCCAAGTCTCTCTGTTGTGGCTGACAGATCCATTGTTTTGGAAGCATGTAGCTGTCATGGGAGGTCATGATCTCCCAGGCGTGAGGCAGTCCCTTCCCTACTTTGGGTTGGGCTTTGAAGATAAAAATGGTAAATTTGAACTTGGGTGTGAGTGTGTTTGATAGAAAGCCTTCCCTTGCACTCCTTCAAAGCTGTGCCAGCAGACAGTGGGCACTGCAACAGCAAACCTCAGATTACAAGGATTGTTGTTAAATATTATGGTTTGGTAGCTGAAGCCAGCTGGGTCAGGTCCCATAGTGCCTGGGATAATGCAGACACATAGCAAGTGGCAGTCACTTAGCCAGAGCACTTAAATTTGACCTTTATATTCCTTCCACTGCATCCCCTTGCTTGCCACCAAAAAGTGCCTGCAGTGACACCAGTGTAATGCCAATGTGGTATTGCATTAAAAATTTAGTCTAGGAGAGTTCCTGAAGGTGAATCCCATATAAACATTTAAGAAGAAGAGATGTGAGGCTCATGCATGCTCCGATATGATAAAATTAAAGAGAACCTACACCAAATGTGTTTACATTACACCCCTGGTGTGGATTCTGTGTCTTCCTACATGGTTATCTGTAACATACACCATTTCAGGGCACATCACCTCCCTCTGCAGGGGGGAGATAACATAAATATAAACACAGGCAATGTTTGCTACTGCTGGGCTGGCAGGCACACGCTCAGGTGGTCCTGACCGAGCCCTTCCTTGTCGTTTTCTCAGGAGCCAACCCTGCCGCGTGGTGTGTGACTTCAGTTATTAGGGGCTTTTCCTTCCTGCACTGATGCTCTGTCATCCACGGGTACCAGCAGAGTGGATTAGAACTGCCTGTCAGCTTTCTCTGCCTGTGTGAGCTCACAGAATAGCCTGGGCTCACAGCCCTGCTCCTCTTGGCAGAGAGCTGAGCTCTGGTTTCTGGCAGCGCATCCCCCTGGCACACGACAGATGTGGGGCTGCCCTCGCCCCGGTGCAGCTGGGCAGCCTAACAACGGCACTGGCCCTCTGCTTGCCCAGCTTTTTCTGCTCTTGCACTGCAAGGGGAATGAAGCACATTGGTAGGGGTATACCAGCACCCAGACAAAGGACTGTACAGCAAAACCACACTGGAGCACAACATTGTAAAATAAATAAAAAAAACCCAAAAAAACCCAAATGATAGAACAAAACAAACCAAATTCTACAGGATTTAAGAAAAACATCTTTAAAAGCAGCAAAGTTCTGCTGCTCAAAACCTGGTTAACACTGCCTGTACCCAACATCACACACCTGCCTGTTCCCCAGCCTGCCTCGGCAGCTCAGGCTTCAGCTGAACACTGCTCACAAAAACAGAGAGCCAGGACTTGGACAAAGCAAGCAGAGGGAAGCATTTGTGCTCCAGCGTGCTCTGAGACACCTGAAGGAAGCTGCAGGACAATCCTTCTGCTGACCACTGTCACATCTGAGAGTTGCTGGATCTCTGCTTTCAAAATAGACTCCCCAGCACGCACTCTCTTGGATTAAGGGCCAGAGCTGGACACACTGATCAACCAACACTGCCTAAAATGTAGACTGCTGCTGGAAAGGCAACCTGTTGCTGGCCTGCTAACCCAGCAGGCAAACCCGGTGGGCCGTGCTGAGGGCTGTGCTGGAGGCTGGCAGGCTGCTGGAATGGGGCATTGCTGCCCAGTGCCTCTATGGGCACACACAGCACCTGTGTCAGCTCTGCACCAGGGGGATTTGGGAACGAGCTGGTCACTAGAGCCTCTCTGTGTCCCCGAGTGTGCCCTGAGCAGCAGCAGCGTTCCCCCTCAGACTGGCAGCCCTGCTGCCTTGTGAAAGCCAGGCAGATGAGAACATCAAGTTACAGCGGGTAAACGCAGTCATCTCAAAGGTCAGCTGTGGTGAATCGGGTGGAAAGGAGCCTTACTGGCATTGTTTGCCCCTTGTTCACCCATTAAAAGTTTAAATTAGATAAGATTCCAACCACTACTTATTTATACGGTTTACAAAATCCAAACAAAACACGTTATCACTTAGAGACGGGAGAATTGTACATGGCAGATGCTGGAGGTGGCTCAAGGTGCTGAAGGAAGCCTTGCTGAGTCAATCTCCTGGGAGGTGCACTTGCTAAGATTTCCAATGTGAGCCCTCATTCCTAAACTGGGGGTAGGCTTTGTGTTGCTGCTCCTTCCTCAAGTGCATTTCTGCAGTGAGAGAGCTGCTCTCACAAAAGCCCAGAGCAGCCTTCTGCCCTCCCTGGGCAGCACGTGCAGCTCAGCAGGCTTGGGATGGGGCAGCTCCACCACGAGGGAAATTTCCAACAGGAACCCAAACTGAAGCACCTCAGCCACTAGGGTGAAGCAGGATGTTCTGGTTTGCAGGCACACATTGTGGGTTCAGATTTTAATCTCACAGAATGCCATAAAAAATACCATGGGAAGTATTAATGGAGACATGAGACCTTAAAAAGCCTAAATCATTAGCATTTCTTGCCAAGAGGAGGGGGATAACAGCTTGTGCCCAGCTTTGTTTACATCACTATCTATCAGGCATGAATGGTACAACTTGTCCGCTTTTTTCTTCTGTCTTTTTCTGCTTGTACAGAACAGAAGTGTTAGTCCTTGCAAGTACAGTGAGAAATAAAGAACTGCTAGTAAAAGATTAGTATCTTACAATGCTGAACTGCTGAGTGCAAAAAACTGCCATTCCTGCTAGAAGTGTAATAATTATTTCATTTCAACTGGATTAGATGATTTTTTTATTTAGGTTAAAAAATTGAATGGTACTGAGTTTAAGGTTTTAAAAATTAAAATTCATCCATTATTCAAGTAATTAATTACTTTGATGAGTAATACTGCCTGGAAGCTACTTCATTGCATTATCATTGTTTCTCTTTTATAATTGTACCTTCTGCTGCAGTTTTGTGGCATAAGAAAATGAGGCACCTTTGGGTTAGCCCAGCATCTGGAGTTTTCCAGGTATGGGAGAAGACAAGGACTATCATCCAGCATGGAAAAGGACCCCAAACAGTGGGGAAGAGCACTCGTGTGAGTGGGTGAAGAGCATGGGAACCGTGGTGGAGAAGCCGGGAAGAGAAACCTGATGCAGAGGAGGTGATGCCTTTTGTGAGACCCTCAGGTGCGAACAAAGGGAGGGGGCAGCAGGGAGAGCTCTCAGCCACAGCTCCAGTGACCCACTTGTTCCAGCAGGGCTCGAATTTGGTGACCTTCAGTGCCTAATTCAAATGTTAATTAAACACTTTGGCTGTGTGGGAGGAAGGTTTTTGGAGAGCTGGTTTGAATTTTTACTTTGCCGGTTTATTCGGTTCGGCCTCTTTGGGTTTATAGCACAGGCACCAGTGAAGATCATGAAGATCACTACCAGCAGGCTGCAGTGCAGAGAGAGCAAAGGAAAAAAACCACAAACCATCAACTATTTTGGAGCAGAGACTGGGGAAAGGGAGTCTTGGGTATTTTATGGAACAGGAGAAAGCAGGAAAAAAATAGCTTAAATCTCAACCATGACAGCAATAAAAAACTCTTAGTCTTTTGCATCAAATGCAAAAATAATTTTCATCAGTCAAGAAATGATGACTATTTGAGAATCAGGCTGGGACAAGAGGAAGTGAGCTTATTTAATGAAGTACAGCAGAGAAACTCGAAAAAAAAAAAAGAGGGAGAAAAAAATAAAACAGAGGAGAGGAATTGGGAAAGGTCTTCCAGAAGGACCAATATTTTGAACATCTGTTTTTTCAGTTGTTCTCTTTTATGTATCTTTCGGGTTTTTTAAACTAACTTTCTTATAGCCAAGAGGGCTTAGGGAGTTTTCATACCTAAAACTCAAGACAGACAAAATGCTTTCTCCCTTTCAAATGGAGGGGAAAGTGATGCACAGGTGCAATCATTTGTTCAAGGTCCCCCAAGGAAGTCACTGACAAAGTCAATTAACATCTTGCCCATTCAACCACAGCGCTCTGCAGCGAAGCCTCTTCCATGTGATGTGGGTCAAATTCATTGCACAAGCCATACCCACGGATACTTGGAGTTTATTCCTCAAAAAGATGGGTAAAGCACAGATAACTTTTTATTTTTTAAGTATTCCAAACCTTGATGCTAGCCCAGTGCTTTGCCTTGGGCCAGTGTTCCACCATCACATGTTACATTTATGTAGATGTACGTATCACTCCATAAAATACCCTGATGATGCAATATTTCCATTGTTAGGCTGTCAGCAAAACCTTGACCTTTGCTCCTTCCAAAACAAACTTTCCTGTCAATCACTATCTTGTTATACACGGATATGACATGAGACCTGCGAATAACAATCTCCTTGATGGACAGCTCGTCTGCCACCACTCTCTCTTTAAATTGCCCAGAGTTTAAAGCCTTGAACAGCCAACCAGCCACACTCCCCTCCAACCTGAGAGCTACACTTGAAAAAACACAATTAATAGCCACACAGACTCTAATTCCCCCAAAACAAACAAGCAAGTTGGGGAGTTGTAAGTATCTGAGGCCACACCTGAAAAGTAGGGGAAACAGAAACGCACAAGAAAGCAGCAGATGATTTGGTAGAGTTTTTCTCCCCCTCTCCCTAAGGGGGCTGATATTTAAATTGGGAGATTTTCAGCACATGACTTTTAGCAGCTATCATTTGGCAGGGGAGGAGAAGCAGGGGGGAGTGAAACAAACAGTAAAACATAGATTAAAAAATAGCTGGTTTCTAAACCAAGAGAGTCAGTGACAAAAATCAGAGTCATCTGGGAACCCCTGCAACACCCACCAGCTTGATGCAGTGACTCTGAAGGAGACATCACACCTCCTTTATCACAAAAGTGGTAGTCAGGAGCTAACACCATTGTTTCACATTGCAGTTTTACCACCCAACAGCTTAGCATGTGGTTACAGACAAACTCCTTGACTTCAGGTCACAGGGTAATTTGGGTTGAAAGGGAGAACAAAAGGTGTCTAATCCAACCTCTTACTCAGATCAGGGTCAGCTAGGACATCAGACCAGGTTATTTATCCAATCAGGTATTGAAAAACCTGTTCATTTTGGTTGAAAATTATCTCATTACTAGAGTACTTCCGTGGAGTATGACTTCCAAAGAACTCTGCCACTCCTACCTTTTATCAAATAGGAACACCAGAAATTACTGTGATAGAGAACGGAGAAAAAAAAAAATCATTCATCAGAATAAATTACAGAGGATATACTTGTTTGAGCTAATCACCATAACTCCCAAAAAGAATACATTTTGTGACATTTTGTTCTTTCTGCTGCCAGAGGAGCATCAAAAAAGCTGATCTGTTTCCTTCTATACAATTCATTGCTCATTTTATCTGGAAAGGTTGAGATAACTAGCCAGCAATCTTCACATCTTCCTTTAGTAGCTCCAGAAAAGCAAAGCCTTGTAGAAATGCACAACAACAGCAGTGTGTGCAGCAGAACCTGTTCACACCACAGTTCCCAGCATCCAAAACTCACTCCTAGCTGCTCCTGCCTAGCCAAAAGATCCTGCTCTCTCCCATGCAGCAGACACAGGCAAAAGCAGCAGAAGAGAGAAGGGTACTGCTGCCATTTAGTGCACTGGAAGGGCTTTGGAGAAGAGCACTGAGCATGGGAGGTGGGCAGGATGCCTTGCTGCTGGCATCTACAGCAGCTTTTCAGCACCACTCAGTTTAACCCATGCCCTGGCCAACAGGATTCCAAGGACAAAGCTCTCAAAAGACACTCTGTGGTGAAGACCCAACGTGCCAGATGCTGGATGATGCAGTAGCACTTTTTAAAGTGCCCTATCAGACACTCACATCAATATCACCTACGTGTGCCAAGACCATTTAACCTCCCAGCTCCCTTTGAAGCACTGAGGGTTTCCTTCAGGTGCACTGGGATTAGGAAGTGGATTATCTCCTGAGAAGCCACAGTGTAGCTTTCCCTTTTGTTCTTGCTTTGTCTCTCTCACACATACTGCCGTGCTTCAAAGCCACAGAAAGGGAAAGCTCTGGAAAGCAGAACATGGCTTGCTGGTTTGCTTTCCTCCCACTTCTGCCAGCTTTGCAAAGGCAAGGGATTATTTCTGTGTTAATGTGACTTCTCTAGGTATAGGCCAAAGACAATGCTCCTCAGCTTTATACAGAAAGCTGTCCTTGAGCTCCCCAAAGAATAAAGGATTTGGGGTTGGGGGAGGCTGAAGTTTGACCATCCACCTCCCTGCACTGCAGAACTTGCTGAGTACAAGGACATCACTGCCCTTGGTCAAAATCTGCAGTACAATGACTGGGTACTCTCTCAAGTTTTGACTCAACAGTGCTTTGAGGTGGCTTTTTGAAACCTCTAAGAAACTGGATTTGGGGACAATAATTGTTGTATTAGTTTAGCTTTTGCTGTATAAAGTAGTAGAAGTTGAAAAGTACTGGCTGCTCTTTGACATTACCAGACTCATTCCTGCTTCTGTGCAAGGTAACAAAAACCATGTTCCATCACCTATGACAGGAGCAGAATCAGATACAGCCAGGTGGCTTGCAGGACAGGTTTTCACATAGCTCCCCCAAGAATTAGCCACAGGGCTCCTCCAGTCACACCTCTTCCCTTTCTGCAAACCTCTTCTCAAAAAAAAAAAAAAGAAAGTCCCATATCTCAGACAAAATAGAGTCTACACTACTCATCAGGGCCAAAAGCACCGGTCTGTATGGTGTACAGATCCTGTAATTTAGGAGAAGGCAGTGAACAGGGAGGGAACTGAAGATGGAATCAAGAAAGAAGGAAGCATTATGCTATTCTACATTCAGTAACCATAATGCTGTAGACACACTACTGTAAGGAGCTGTATTTTGATGTAACATCAGAAAAGATTCACTTTGACTAAAGAAAAAGTTCTGAATTAATGGAAGATGAGAATGAACAACTATACCCCATAAAGAATCCAAAGAAAAAAAAATTAAGCTGAACCCACTGAATGTCATACCTGAAATATTAGAGTCAAAGTTGTGCTGTTTTTATGGGTGTCACTTTCAGATTTGGGAAATTACAGGCACTGTGATAAATATTTCAGGCAGTTGATTACAATGAAAAGTAATTAACCCAGCTACAACAACAGGTGTTGTATGGGGAAATGCTGGCTTTTATCATGAAGTTGTGGGTGCATGTGCTAAATGCATTCGTCATTTTCTCCTTTCTTTTATTCTGAGAATGCCCTGGGGAAAGTATTCTAGTGCCAGCATTTATAGGATATAATGAAAACCCATTAAATATGTATCTGACTGCTAACAACAGTGTAGAGAAAGAATAACTTGACTATGGTTATGTAAGGCTGCCTGTTCAGCTGGCTTTGGTGGTGGTGGTAGTTGTGGTTATCCCATTTGAACTTCTTCACCCTGTACTTAGCTGCTGGTTTTGAGCTGAGGGGAGAACTGCTCATTTTTGTGTCATTTCATTTTCTAATTAGCAAATGCACACAACAGGATTCAAAGCTGGGCTTGCTTTAACAGGAAAGTCCAAAATACCCCTAAGTATGAACATGGCTGGCTGCAAATAATTAGGGAAGAAAGTTCAAAGTGAAAATAGCAGCTGTTCAGAAAGCTTACACATAGCACATGTGTGGGTTTAAATGATGTTGCACTCGCTCCCTCAGAGCCCACTCCTGACAGCCAGGCTCAGGTACAGACTCAAGAAACTGGGAAGGGAGGATGCTGTAGTCAGTCAGATTTGGACTCAGATTTTTGACTCTTTTCCTGCAGCAATCACCCTTACATAGAAAAGGCCAGTGGACATTGCAACCTTCCTCCTCATCCCCCAAATAATGCAAACAAAATGCAGAATCTTCACTGTTCTGCTCCTGTCTGCACTTGGAAGGAGACGAAGAAGCTGTGAGTCTGCTTTTCCTGCTTTCCTCTAACCTGATACAACCTTCCCCGCACTCAGAGAGTCTTGAACAGAAGATGAAATACAGGTAAAAACCAGAGCAGGCAAGACAGGTGAGCTGCTTCTGTAGAATGGCAAGGGAAAACAACACTTATTTTACTGACCCAAGCTGTCTTCTCCTCCAGACAGCAATAACCCCGTCCTTTGCTTTTCTGCAAGAGATGTGTTGGACTGCCTGGGCCTGTGCAGGATTGGAAAAGGGTCAGGAGAAGCAGTTTAGCACAGGGCATCCTCTGTGCAAGTCCTCACAGCCCTTGGGGAAAGGAAATTCCCAAGTCTTACAGGAGGAAGTGCACAGGCAGCATCAGGGAGCTACAAACTCTCTGATCTCAAGCACTTTGCATTTCCTTTCCCCTTCATGGGTTATTTCTCATTTAGGACTGCACAGCAACATGGAAAGGAGAAACATCAGTAGAGATTGCTAGTGTTCTCCTCACCAATGCTGCACGAACCCCCTAAAGAAAAGGGCAAAAGAAATAACATTTACGATGGCACTTGTTATTTTTCTCCAGAGGGAATAGATACAGGGGGTGTGTTTGCAGGGCGGGTTTGTTTGTCTAAAGATAAACAGAGTCGTCTCTCTTAAGCCAGCTCCATTATTTATGAGGGAAGACTTTTCAGCCCCTAAACAGCCTTAACAGCCCCTAAACATGCTCGTAAAGTGTAATGTCCCTGCCGTCTGAGGCTGCGTGAGTTCAAAAGTCATCTCCCGCTTGTGCAGAGATCGCCGCTGCCTCATAAACTCTGAATTTACGGGGAGCAGGTTACATCCACTGACCCCTGCAGACAAAAGCTGAACCTGACACTGATTATTTAATATCTTACTGAGAAATGCAGCTCAGAACAAAACAAAAAAAAACTCTGGGCATTTTTAAAATCTGAGCTTTCAGGTTTGGGTTGGATTTAAAATTGCGGTTGATTTGGGTTTTTTGTGATGCTTGCTGTGTTATTTCCCACGATCAAATACAGACAGAAGCATCTTATGAGAAAAAGAGAAAAAAGGCATTTTTCTTATCACAAGTATAAGGTGGTTCAAAAAAGCTTCCAGTCACATGAAATGAGTGTAATGCTCGTGGTGACTTTGGCAGTACAGTTTGGCAAGTGGAAGAGAAAGAGCAGACAGTGTGAGAAAATCTATTTGGGGGTAAAAGGCACTTTGACTCCAGCAGCTTCGGGTTTCCATGTTAAGCACCTATCTTAAACCTGCCACCTAAACAGCAGCAAGCAGCTTGCAGCCCGAGTACAACCCATTTATCTGTCAGGTAAGGCTTCTTGGGAAGCCCGTGCCTTGACGTCTCAAGGTGGACTGATAATTTGAGAATTTTACTGAGGTCTGTTATCTGGCAGGGGGCTGTTTACCCCTGGTATTTGGTAACACCTTGTTGGTGTGCACATCCACCCACACGCCACAAGCATGTTGAAAGCACAGCTGTCTTGTGGCAGCAGGAGCCTTCTCCTTGCAGGAACATCAGCCCTGTGCTCAGCACTCTGCTCCCCAGCGTGCCTGGAACAGCCCCTGCTCTCCCAGCTCACAGAGGCTCCCCAGGAAGCTGCTCTCCCACCGTGGAGAGAGAAACAGGAGTGCAGGAGAGCAGCTCTGTGTTTCACCAAACCCAAACGCTGGGAGGGAAGGAGGGATGGTCCCTCAGAAGGGCCTGGCTCCCACCATCTCCCACAGCTGAGGCTGTCAGACCAAAGGTGGTCTTACCCACATTGCTGCCAGAGGTTTCTGCACATCACCACGTGAGGCTGACAGCCAGAGGGGCTGCTCAACGTGCTTGCTATTCCTCTCTCAAAAACACAGATATTAAACCAAATATTAAGCAAACTAATTTCACTAAGAAAGCAAAGTATCTGCAATGACAGGCAAGTGCCAGATAACAGTTAAATAAATTCCCTATTGGAAACTAATAAAACCAAACCTATTTAATGTCTTTGGGGAGATCTTTCTCCCTCTTTTATAAATGAAAAAGTTGTAAGGATTTTACCTAGGGTCTGTCTTAGCATTATGCATCACATAATTTTGTTCCTGGACTGTAAACAATGCATCCCCTGTTAAAACAGGGTCTAACACTCATGAGCAAGGAACATGGCCAAACTCTTCACAAGGTGGGATGCCATTTCTCTCCCTCCTGAAAAGCTCTGCTTCTGAAAAGCTCAGTGGCCACAGCTTTTAACTAAAAAAAAAAAAAAA
>VZRX01023796.1:828963-846824 GCA_013398075.1 Notiomystis cincta
AAAGTGATTTCCTTTGGGATAGGTTTTACTTTTTATTATTTAAAAAAAAAAAAAAGCCAAGAAATGGACAACAATTCTTTTATGTCTCTGGCTCTAATTTAAACCTCACTTTAGCTAGGCAGCAGGCACAGAATTTGTGGCACAAGCTGTCGAGAGATGCTGAAAGTGCAGCCTTGGCAAAATAAAGGTTTGAGGGACTCTATCTGTAGTATTATTTACAGACAGGACAGCTGTGCTGGTGACTGAAGTAAAACACCCTGACTAAATATAATCTGAAGCCAGAGATAAGTAAGTGTTTCAAAGCTCGTCCCTACAAGAGGCACATGTTTAGCTTTTCATGCATCACAATGGATGTCCCACATGAACTTTTTTCTTCTTCAGGTTTCCTTCAGCCCCCGACTGTCCCTGTCACCCTGTGCCAGATGGGAAGTGAGAGCTAAGCCGATCCACCTCTTTGTGGTGGAAACCCCCCGAGCTTCGGCTACAGGTTACTGAAGCCTTCATGAAAAATTCAGAGCTGGTGTAACAAGCTTGCTGAAAGTAAAATGCGTGTCACATTATCCACCCTCCCTCTCTGCTGGCACTGAGCTACCACCGCTGAGAGGTAGCAAACGTGCCTGTGACAAACTTCTACAGGGATGCAGATGCAAAAATAAACATTAAACTCTGTCCTCTTTCCACCTTTTATTTCAGCAGTAAAATTAATATGGTGTGGAAATTGAGGAGCGATAAGAGAGCACAGAAAATTGATTTATAGATACACATAGGAGAAGTGGACACTGAAAACTGCTAAGCTGCTGGAAAGATTGGGATGTGGAAGTAATTAGTGCCTTTCTCAGTAGTTAAATCCTTGTTGTCTCACATTAGATATCATTTATGGTAGCATGCCACAATTTGTAAAACTATTTCAGAGGTAAATTTGGTGCCTATAAAAGGTGTTATTTGCTTTAAGAGATCAAGCAAAACAGTGGAAAGCAGAATGGCCTGAGTAGAAATCAGCTTTGTAATTTGGCCCAACCTGTGCTTTTGCCCCACAAGTGTGAGGGGACACACAGTCCCAGCAGTCACTGAGGGCCAGTATGCAAACCTGTCTCTGCTTTCCAACACCCAAACCACTGGAGATGGGCCATGGAAGCAATAGAAACACAGCACATGCTCAGTTCATTAAGGGACTGTGGGCTCAGGGAGGTGGGGAGCAGCCCTTTCAGCCACTGCCTGCCATGTCATCCCCCAAGACCTCTGCTGCTTGCCTCTGTACTCTGTCCTTGAGGATTTGTGTGGAAAAGCATAAGTGAGAGTGGTCAATCACTGAGAGAGAGGCTGTGTAGGGATATAACCAGATTTAACCTGAAAAGGAAGGTCAAAGGAGGTGTAAGCTCCCCAATACACAATGCTGGGAAACAGTGACAGTGATGAGGGGAAGGCTGAGACACTCAACCATCTCTTTTGCCTGTCTCCAATGACAACTTCTCTTCCCACACCTCTTGAGTGGATGGACAGCAGGATGGGGATGTGGGGAGCAAAGTCTCTCCCCGTGTATGGAAAGACCAGGTTCATGGCCACCTGAGGAACCTGAATGCACATACATCTGTGGGACTCCATGGGATGCATCCCAGAGCCCTGGGGCATCTGGCTGATGCACTTGCTAAACCACACTCCTCATGATATTTAGAAAGTCCTGATAGTCAGGTGAAGTCACAGGTAATTGGGAAAAGGGAAACATTGTACCCATCTGAAACAGGATGGAAAGATGGAGCCTGGGAACTACCGCCCTGTCAGCCTCACCTCTGTGCCTGGGGATATCACGGAAGACATCCTCCTAGGAGTGTGCCAGGCACATGGAGAACAGGGAGGTGGCCTGGGACAGCCAGCATAGCTTCACCAAGGGCAAGTCTTGCCTGACCAACCCAGTGGCTCCTACAATGGAGTGACTACAGCAGTGGACAGGAGAAGGGTGACAGGTGTCATTTATCTGGACTTCTGCAAAGCCTTGGGCAGAGTCCCCCACAACATCCTTCTCTAAACTGGAGAGTGATGGGGTTAATAAGGGGTTTGTGATGTGAGGGTGGTTGTCAATGGCTTGGGATCCCAATGGACATCAGGGACAAGGGGTAACCCTTAGGGACCCGTGCTGGGACCAGTGTTATTTAGTATCTTCGTTAATGACACAGACAGAGGGGTCCAGTGCACCCTCAGCTAATTCCCACCTGATCCCAAGCTGGGTGGTGCAGTTGCCACACCTGAAGGATGGGATGCCATCCAGAGAGACCTGGTCTAGCTCAAGAGTGAGTCCCTGGGAATATCATGAGGTGAAACAAGACCAGGTTCAAGGTGCTGCACCTGGGTCAGGGCAACCCCCAGTATCAGCACAGGCTGGGGATGAAGAGCTCGAGAGCAGCCCTGCCCAGAAGGCCTTGGGGGTACTGCTGGGTGAGAGGCTGGACATGACCCAGCTGCGTGTGCTGGCAGCCCAGAGAGCAGAGCCCTCCTGGGAGAACAAGGTAAGCCTTCAAGATGTTTTCTGTCCTGGCTCCTGCTGTGACAAAACCTCACACTTGCCATCAGTACAGATGCTGAGCAGAGCCCTCTCTGTGGGATGGTGGGAGCCAGGGTGGAGGGGACACTTGCACCATTGCTTCCTCACCAATTCCCTATGGAGGCTGACATAGCAGGCAGGAGGGACTCAGGAAGAAGCATTTGCAGCTGCATGATGCCTGGGGAAGCAGAATTCAGAGGAAAGAGGACTGGACACAGAGCAATCAGTGGATTTCAGGACCTGAGCACGCTGCATGCAGCATACCCCAACTTTACAGCAGCATAAGCAGCATTGCCTCCCTTGCCCTTAACCTTCTTCCTGGGAAGCAAACATGGGGCTGGAGAGCTCCCCTGCCTTCCAGGCAGGCAGCAGCACTGCCAGGCTGGACAGCCCTGGGAACTGCCTCAGCCAAGCCTGGACACCACGTGGAAGAGCAGCCCTAAGAGGCACCCCAGATGTAATCTCCCTAATGGTTAAATTGTGCACGAGAAAGCAGATTCCTGGAAAGCACCTCGCTTGTCGTGCATACAGGCAACAAGTGTTGCTCCATGGCATTTACAGCAATTACTTTCTCCCGCAAAAACAGACCTTTGCTTTTATTAAAGAGCACTTGGATTAAGTTATAATTACATGCCTGCTTGGAGAGTTTAGATAAGAGGTTTTAGGCTAAAAGAGTAGATTGTGCAGATATAATGTTATTTCTACACACGTGTTTCTTGCTTTGCCAATTCCTTCTTTCCAAGAAAACTCTGACATAATAATTTCTGCATGAGTACTCACTGATAGGATGCCACAAAAGACTGCTGTCCACACAAGCTACTGACAACTTGTAAGCAGTCTCAGACACACTGGAGGGAAAACATGAGGAATAGAAACTCATATTACCCCTTCAACTCACTACTTCCTCCTTTTGCTAAACTCAGGCATTAAAAAGAATAAAAGAAAAATACGAAGTATTTTTTGTCTTAACCAGCTCTGAGATTTGTGGCATGTTTTCACTCAAACTTGAGGTTAAAAAAATGCTTGCAACTCTTTCCCTAAGTTACATCTTTTCTACTGATATTTTGTAAAACTCTGTCTTTTGAAGTCATATCCATCATATCCTACTCTGTCGTCAAACACTGGCACAATTACGTTAATGGAAGTGATTAATAATTCACTGGTGTTTTCTTTTATGGTATAGGAAGGCTTGTGACAGTTATGAATAACATTCAGTTTTGTTTGCTCAGGATTTTTTTCCTTATTTTCCCCTATCTCTGTTATCTTACAGTATAATTGCCTACCTACCTGCCCTGGCTGCTTTTACACTCCCTCATTGTTTACAAAATGAATAATTAATGGTTGATAACCTGCAGCCAAATCCCTCCCACCCTATTTCTCCTGCTTGGTTTATGCCATTTTCTAGTTTATTCGGCAGCTTGGTTTACAGAACTTGGTATCACTTACATGTTTGAAGAAGAGAAATGGGAGCAAATAAAAGTGTAACAAGGTGAAAGTTCATGTTAACCTGAGCTACAATACTTACTTATTTGTAGGTCATTTTTGTTGCTTTTGTTATACAGCAAAATGAAATTATCTAGACTTATTTTATGAATTAAATCAAAAATGCACAGCCCTTCTAGAGCAGCAAGAAAATCCCTGCAAATGCCTTGTGCACTGTCTGAAGCTCTTCTCCCATTTTCCAGCACCAGCCTGCATCACCCCTGTCCCTCAGGGCACCTTCCCAGCACCCACAAAGGCCACTCGAGTTCTCCAGCTCCCGTGGCTCAGCAGAACGCCCACGCCCACTTATCCCTGGTGCTCTCACATGGTGTCAGTCAGTGCACAAAGGTCAGGGCTGTGCCCCAGGGTGCCAGTGACAGCTCCCAGGGTCTGTGGAGCAGAGCCACCTCACGGGCACACACAGCCCTCCACGCGGGGATGAGCTTCCCCTTCCCTGCACAGCCACAAAAGCTGGGTCAGGGGATGCTCACTTTGACTTTCCTGTCACAGCCCTGACTTCTGGAGACTCATTTTTTGCTTCATTTTCCAGCTCAGCATCTAAAGTGAGACCTGACCATCCTCCTGCTTCCTTCACTTTTGCTCGAGTCACACACAGGCATCACGGTGCAGGTGCTCAGCTGGCCCAGATGTGTCCCCAACACCTGCACGAGGAAGCCCAAGCTCCCCAAATTGCAGGTGAACAATAAACTAAAATAAATAATAATAATAATAAAAAGAAGTCCACGTGATCCAGACTAGGCATGCCATGAAACTCAAATATTTGGCATCTGTTTTGCCTTTCCAAGCTGAAGTTGCACGAATTCCTTCTGCCATCAGAGGCAGCCAAACTTCGTACCCAGGAGCATTCAGATAGCTGTGCTAGAAATGAGTGCACACCAACCTAGTTTGAGCCAACTGAAATGGGCTTTTGCTATGGAGCAGTGCTGAGGAGCATCATATTTCTCACACACAACACCCATTCAGCTGGGAGTTTATGAACCAGAAGAGAAAAGCAGTTGTCATTGGTTTTGTTGGTGGGTCAAAAAGCCAAGACAACACACATTTACAGTTCTCCCAAGGATACACTTCCTGCAAACAACTGCAAAGCCTGTTAAAATTGTTAACATGGATATAATTAAATGCATCACATACTGTAAAGTTACTGACAAAAAGAACATGACGATAAAATAAATTACTGAAATGCAAAAAGCGAAGCTAAGAATTATTAAAATGCACAAAAATTGTAAATTTGGTAATGCAGAGTTTACATTTTCTAACGGGAAAGCCAAATTCATGCCTGCTAACAAATACAAAAGGAAGACTCTCTAGATTCCAGTTAATCTGGGACCTGATCACCTGTGATGGCCTTAGCAGAGGGCAGAATCAGATTCCTGGGCATTGCAGCACTTTTACCAACACAATGAGGTGGTGGTAAATCCTCTGCCTTTCGAGAGAAGAAAATTAGTCAAGCTGGCTGGAAGATCACTGCTTTGAGACTTGACTTTGTTCCAGCATCCATTCACTGGAAATTCAGAGAGGGGCATGGTTTTTGATGCGCCACCTCTGGATTTCTGAAACGAAATTTATTTTGCAGGATGCCTGTGCAATGAGAGAAATGAGTCTGACAGCAGCTGCCTGCAAAGTCCCAGGCTCTGGGCACACCAGGCTCAGTCCAGACACTGCTGTTGTTTCAAACCACTTTTTTCAGGCTCCCTCAAGATAGTCCAAGGATCCCAGACCATTCCTTAGGGGATTTCAGAGACTTCCACTGCCCCAGATTAATGATGATCCTGGCATTGGTGGTATCCCCCAGAGCCATTCACACTGGAAGGTCACAGCTGAATTCTGAGGGGCAGAAGACCTGCAAGCCTCAGTACCTTTGACAGAGAGACAACCTACCCACATATCAAGAAAAGTTACTTGAACCTGAAAGGTTTTCTGCAGAACAGTTTGCAAAACACACTACAAAGCAACATTTTTTTTTCCTCCACCAAGTTATTTAATTAGAAAAGTTTACTTGTGTAAAATTAGCTATTAGACAGAGGGGAACTTGAAGAGGTTACCAGGGCAAGATGGTAGAAGATAAGAGAGTAGTCAGTGGGACATGAACAATTGGCTCTATGTGCAGGGTATCACCAGCCAAAAATACCACTGCTGGTGTCTCACTAGGAGGGAACATCCACTTCTGATCATTTCTGCTTTCAGAAACCAGCACGTTGTGGTAGGATGTTCAGCTACAAGCCAGGAGATGTTGGCTTATTCCTGAGTGTACCACAGAGCTTAGAAAAGCAGCTTTGAATCAGATCTTCCACATCTAAAGTGGGGATGTTGATTCCAAATACAGCTCAGCAGGATACTTAGGCATGCTCCACCTGAGCACATAGTAGGACTTGTAGTTTTAGGATGACGATGCTATGAAATACAAGGTAAGTTTGAAGCAATTCAGTGGGACTGTGGAAAGGCAAAGAGAAGGAAAAAAGTAGAAATCTTCCTGCAGTCAGAGGTAAAGGAAAGGGGTCAATAAAAGATGGCATGGGTGTAGAGCAGATGGAGAGAGTCTGAGCAGTTTTGTATGGAAGGTATCAAGAAACACACGAGAACGGAGGGTGAGATGTGGGGATGGAACAGACAGTTGGAATGAGGTAACTGTGGAACTACCACATGAAATGAAGGGCAGGGAAGGAAGCTTTTAGAAGGATTTCAGAATAAGCAACACTATTCCAGTCTAGTCCAAGCCCTGTTTCTCTGGTCTAGTCCAGATGCTCAAGAAAAATTTGGAGAAGTGTGAGAGAGATATGCACTGGGGGAAAAGCAAGTAGTAATGGTATCATCATGGCTATATCTTACATCAAAAAATAATACATTTCCTAACCTATCAAAGAATCAAAGTATTTCTGTAGGAAGACTTTGTACTAAGAAAATGCATGGATGCCTAATCTCCAATTAAATCCAAGAGCTAAACATTTATATTCTTTGCACTAAAAAATTAAATACTGACAAAACACCTTTTAAGAAATCTAATACTCTAATCCTCAAGAGAGGCTTTTATAAAAGAATGCTTAGTCTCAGCAGTTAACAATTTTCACTAACAAGACAAGAAACACAAAGATATTTTGAAAAATTATATCCACCTATGTGTTGTGTACAGGGTTTGGGGCTTTTTTTTTTGTAGTCACATTATTCCCAAAGTATCTGAGAAATGAAAGGAACCTATTGAGGAATTAAGTAATTTTTATCTTTCTGTGACAAAAACTTTGCACGAAAGTTCAAAAGGAAATTCTATGTGTTTCATTCCAGCCATAAAATCTATTTTACAGTAGCACTGAAAGGCAACAAGACACATTTATGCTGTGCTCACGTGGCTTTGTGCCACCTGGCCAAGAGAGATTGGTAAGGCAGTCGAGCACACACCCTGCCGCACGTACTCAGCTTTTATTGCCCGCTCAGAAAGCCTTGTTTTCATCATTTGGAAAGGGAACAGAACCCACTCCATGAAAACCCCCACCTGGATAAAATTAGAGCCAAAATGCAAAGGGATCTGAATGCCAACCTACCGTGCTGAGAAACTACTTAGCTGTTTCACTGACTTTTGCATTTCCACACTGTACTCCCCTATTACAAGCAGGACTAAGCCTTTCACACCCATCAATACCACATGAAGCTGCTCTCCAGTTATCCAATTTGAAACCTTTTATTAGGAACTACTTCCTGCATCTTTTCAGACTAGAAAACAGCACAAAGGCACACACACACACAAGTGCAGCTACCTGAATTTTCCAAACAGGCCCAGGAATGGGCTGGGCTCAGTACCACATGGCAGGCTCTGCCTGCCCTCCTGCATCTCCTTCTGCCAAGTGAACAGGTATTCATTCGTGTAGGAGCCTTTTGAATCAGCCCTTATGGCTGTGCAGGAGAGGGCAGACACCCACTGCAAACCCCATTGTTTTGAGGCCCTTCACACTGAACTGGAGCAGCAGCCCTCTCAGTGGGCAGTTCCTGTGACAGAAGAAATTGCTGTGCTGGCCATTTAGCAGTTGGGCCTGCCACAGAAATGGGAATTAAACTTTAGGGAAGGAGATAAACTATCCTATTTGGTTCTTTTTTAAGCAGGAATCCATTCCACATGACCCAAACAACAGAAATGCTCCTGGAAATACCTACTCTGATCCTTAGGAAAGTATCTGGCAAGGGATCTATTTCTTAATGTGTCTTATGACCCAGTATCCAAAACCTAAATGGCAAAGATTAACAAGGTTCTGTCAAAGCACACCATGAGTTGGCTCTTGTGCAGGGTGAAAGAGAATCTCGAGGCACTGATCCCATTGGTTTCACCAGCTCCAACTGCCTTGGGAAACATTAGTACATGGAGTGCACAAATGATTCCCAGACATTCAAAGCCAGGGCTTACCACCCTTATCCAAGTGATCACAGGGTCCTAAATGAGACACCCAAAAGATTCTAGCTGTGTTTGTGTGAGAAGGGCTTCCCAGGCCCTAGAGATGCCCATGTGAAACCACCAAGGCTGGAATGATACAGCAGAACATCAAGCACCAGCACAGAACACACTACGAGTCTTTAAATTTTGTCTTATAACATCCTCACTGAGGGCTTTCACTTCATGCATGGGATCCTTGTTTAAATTACGTTGGATGGTCTGTCTTAGTTTGGTTTATGGGCACATCCTGTGCACTCCTGCACAGTTGAGCAATCCCATTCAATTCCAAAGGCTTATTTATGAGCAGAAGGATGACTTAGAGTAATAAAGAGCTACACCCTTGTCGTTCCAGCACTCACCTGCTCACTGAGGATCTTATCATAGTACAAACAATGAAAAAATATACTCAGATTGCATTTTGAGCCATGCCTGAGCAAAGCAGAGAAGGATTAACAAGGATTCCCCACAGCTTCCAATTCCTGTAGTGGTTGGAGGAGAGACAAGAAAATTTGAACTGCAGTTCTTAGAAGGATGAAGAGTTCTTGTTTCACTGTGGATTCAAGACTCACACTTCTGCCATCTTTTCTTTCATAGAAATGAAACATCTGCTTTCAAATGCCATACTTCTGGGTTTTGTTTTGGATTTTTGGTGGGGTTTTAATGTTTGTTTTGTTTATTGTTGTTGGTTAGGATTTTTTCCATACTATAACTATTTCTTTCTATCATTATATCAAAACTAAACTCTTATGTAAAACAACCTAACTTTATCAACACGCTGCTTTGGAACATAATTGCAAATTCAAATGGATCATAGGGATACAGGAACTGGGGTTTTTAGTCCTTGTTTTTGTTATATCTTGTCAGTGGTTTTATTTCCACCAGTGATAAGCCTCCATGTTTCTGTCTCACTTAGTTTTTTCCCTACAGAAAGCACACCTGGCCTGGGAAGATTTTCATCCAGTTTGCTTCTTGTCTCTCTGGGATGGAGGCCCTGCTGCAGCAGAGGACAGATGAACATCCTGGGGGCAGAGCCAGCTCAGAAGGAAACGGATCTTTCCCTGCCAGTCACAAACTATTGGGGTTCTCCCTACATGGGGGCAATTCAGGGAGAGGCTCTTGCCAATATAAATCCAATTGGGCTGTGTAAACACAGAGAAGGACCGGAGACTGTGAGCTCCAGAGAGAGATTGCTTCCTTGTGATAAACTAAGCCAATAAATAAGTTTTTAAAAGACCAAGATCTCAAAGGTTGAGATCTTTAAAGAAAGATCAGACTATGCAAAAATTATGGGTGATATTTTGGGAAAAAAACCCGTTACTTTACTAAATGCATCAGCTAAATTCATCCTTTATTTATACTGATAAGAAGAAAATCCCTTTAAAGAAAGAAGAGAGCAAAGGCCCTGCCTATGATGTCACAGCTTACCCCTGCCAGTGCAACAGGCTACTCTGGCATGCCAGAGAGGGAGACACTGGAAATGTCTGTGCCACCTGCCAGTGTCCCCTAAGTGATGTCAACTTACAGCAGAGAGCTGCTGGTTCATGTCACTTCTGGGCCCTTCACCACAAGAGAGACATTGAGGTGCTGGAGGGTGCCCAGAGAAGGGCAACAAAGCTGGGGAAGGGTCTGAATTAAGTCATATGAGGGAGCTGGGGGTGTTTAGCTGGAGAAAAGAAGACTGAAGGGAGATCTTACTGCTCTCTACAAAAAGGAGGTTGCAGCAAGACTGGGGTCAGTAACAAGAGATGAGGGGAAATGACCACAAGTTACAGCAGGGGAGGTTTAGATTAGATATCAAGGGGAAAAAAGTTACAGGAAGAGCTGTCAAGTAAAGACTGTGCAGGGAAGTGGTGGAGTCATCATTCCTGGAAGTGTTCAAAAAATATGTGGATATAACACTTGAGGACATGGCTTAGTGGTGAACATGGTGGTGGTGCTGGGCTGGCAGCTGGACTCAGTGACCTTAGAGGTCTTTTCCAACATGAACCATTCTATGGCTGTATTATTCTAGATTGATTCTTAGCACCGTTTTTGCAAGAACTTCCTGTATTTCATTCTGAACATTTCCCCAATACCTTGTTTCACGTTAAGCCCCATAAATTGAAATACAGACTGGAACAATATTGTCTGTTTTCAGTCATGTCATAACACAAATCTGTAGACCCCCGAAGAAATTACCACTGTGCCACCTGCGTAACAAGCCAAGCTTCTGTGCTTCATATATCACTGAAGACTTCGAGTGAAGGATGATACATTAAAAACATGCACTGCATTAAACAGGGCAGGGTGAAAAGGTTTGCACTCAGGTGTTTGAGGGGACTGGGTTTGGGTTTTTTTTTTGTAGAGTCGCTATTGGCAGGAAAGGACTGAACTAAGGAGGGAGGAAGAGGACGACAGGAGAAAGGGGAGAAAAAATAATTTAAAAAAAAAAAAATAGATCGAGAGAGAGAAAAAAACTGGAAAAACAAGACGGGAAAAGCGACCACAACGCCCCGAGGGTGCGTGGCAGAGCCGGCCGGGCGGCCGGAGCTACCATGGACAGAGCCGGCGCCCGGCCAGCCCCGCCCGCAGCCGAGGAGCCGCCCCGGCGCTCCCAGCCCGGCCCCGGGTTTATGGCGATGTCTGGCTTAGGTTGGGCTTCCCTGTGTTGATTCAGGGCATCCTTCGGAGCACCTGCCTCAGAGCGCGAAGCCGTGAAGTTCAGTTGCAATAAAAAGTTAATAAAAGAGTTTATTGCAGGGTGCGTAAACCTAAAATTTTGAATTATTCAAGACTGCAGCTCACAGGCAACTTCAAAGGCTATTTTTTTTTTTAAACGTAACAGTGCCCTACTATGTGCAACACAAAAGCTTTGTGGGTAAATACATTTTGTTTTGGACAAACTGCTCTTCCTGCAGAAGGGGAAATGCAAACCCCAGTGGATTTTCCTTTTGGGTATACACTATACTCAGCACAGGAATTTCCTGTTATGGATTTTGTAGCCCATGACTCCTGAAGAATGACTATCAGTAACACCTCTCTTTCCTTGATAATGTGATGCTAAAGAGAAATCTGAATTTGGACACACTGCAGTACATACAGGGAGAAGGATGCAACTCCATGTAAGCACAGGGTTAAGTGTTGGAGAGGAGAGAAGAAACTTAGAAAAAAAGCTTAGAAAGCTAATAGAAAAGAGCTCAATTCCCTAATTTTATTTAAAAGCCCAACTTCAGTAAAATTTAAAAAATAAAAAGAATTCATTTCCAAAAAAAAACTGTTGTACTCAGTTGTCATGAACCTGTGCTTAGGAATGTACTTGAAACCAAGAGCATTGCTGAGGATGTTATTTCATGACACTATTTACATCCTTCATAGAGGATGAAAAATTCTGAATTCATTTAGCTGGATAATGAGATATTACCATGCTTCTATTTATCATAGACAGGGTTTCAATAGACTTTTTTGATATTTCCTGAGACTATCCCTAATTAATGATGTGAATTCATCTGCTGGTGTTTGAATATCAAGAATACATTGTTAGTGCTGTCAGAACTTTTGATAATGCTACTCCCTTTCTTCAGTATAGTGTGGAGTTTGTAAAGCTTATGAAATGCCCTGGTTGAATATTATATTGTGGCTAAATGAGAGTTTTATAGAAACACAGAACTTTCCATGGAAAATTAAAAATAGTCTTCTAAATCAGGTGATCTGGTTGACAGCATTGAACTGAATATCTACAGTCACAATTCTGTGGTCCTCCAAGCTGTGCTCAGGGCTGGCCGAGAACTGAGGGCTTCAAAATAGCTGAGCTCTTAAAAAACGTATCCCTGCTCTGGAATGTAACATATTACTCACTCAAAGTTCACTGTTTCTCAAGGCAAAACGATCTGTGCTGGTATGGTTGTACAAAAATACCTATTGGGCTGTGGTGACTGAGATGTGCCATTGCTTCTGGGGTGATAACCACGAAACTATTCATGGTTGTGGCTGCTTGAAAGCTACCTAAAGTCATCACTTTAAAGCCATCACTTCCTTACTTGAGAAAACAGGGGTGAGGAGGGTAAGTTTCAGCTTTGGACACACCTTTTCAATAATTATTTGCATGTTTTCACAGGCACAAATACCTGTCCATGTAAGTGAAGTTGACAGACTCCATTGCACAGCTATTAAAAGATGTTGTTTACCAGTAAAATCTGTGCCACCACAAAAGTATCCCTCAACAGCTGTGTTCTCAGTTCCAAAAACCTTAAAATATTGTTATGGAAGTTAGAACAGCAGCTCCTGGCAAACACCATGGATTTACTCTCCAGACCCTTCCCCAGCTCCACTGCCCTTCTCTGGACTCTCTCCAGCCCCTCAATGTCCTTCCTGGAGTGAGGGGCGAGAAGTGGACACAGCAGTCGAGGTGTGGCCTCAGCAGTGCCCAGTACAGGGGGACAAAGTGACAAAAAGCATTCTGACCTGCCCACAAAGGGAGCGTTGCTGTCCCTGCCCGTGGGAGGATGGCTGGAGCTGGAGGATCTGTAAGGAGCCTTCCCACCCAAACCCTTCTGTGATTCCATGGTTTTGCCAGAGATCACAGAGGAAGAACTCCTGCAGGAGAGGGCCTGTTTGTATTCAGGGGGCAGCCCCTGACATTTGCTGTTGGCACATCTGCTCTTCAGCATTTACTCCATAACCATGAAAGGTGTGTAATGGCCAGCACAGGCAGATTTAAGCAATGCCCTCACATTTCTTTTGATGTCTCATCAGGTTTCCTGGTCTTTCCAAAGACAAAGAGCGAAGCTGTTTCTCCCAAGCAACCTGTCCAGTTCTGTGCATGAGCACAGCCCTAAATAAACACACAATATGGTAATTAACTATCTCCTGGCTTTGTTGTTTCTCTCATCTTTTCCATTTGGGAAGCCTCTGGTCAGCTTTCCTATGGTCAATTCTTTTAGTTAAACTGTCTCCATCATCCAACTTAGATCACATTTCACTTCATACCACAACACTGAAGGTGGAAATTCTTTTCTCCAAAGAGGTGAGACCTTCCTGAATGCAGAGTAGGTTTATGCTGATGGAAAACTGTCACACTCCTCTCCTGCCCAGTACTATGTTCTAAAAGTTAACATTAAATTGCCACTCAAAAATCCTTATCCATTGTATAAATAAATAAAGAAAAAATAATACTTAAATATCCCTTGGAAAAAACCAGAGGCCTGCAGTAATTTCCACTAATGTTTCATGAGAACTTTAGGATATTTTCTTCCAGTGAAGGCATTAGAATAATTCAGCTATTTGTTCTCAAGCTTCAAAATGCATAAAGGGGAAAACAAGAAGTGTAATGAAAGAATTGTCAAAGGGAGCAGTTAGATGAAAACAGCAGAAATTAGGAAAACTTCTAATGCTATATTTTCTATTATTAATTGATTTGTAGCTAATTAAATACATTGATGCTGGTACTGTAGTATAATCACAGAAACTACTTGAGTGCACTGATTTTGCTGGCTTTCTTTTTTCCTCTAGGCATAATTATAAACTATGAAGTTCACAAGAGAAAAAAAAATTAAAACCAACAAGGAACTTTCCCCCTTATGAAATCCACACTTTCCAAAGGCTGACAGCTCAGTCCTCCAACAGTTTCAGAGTCTCCTAAGGAAAATGCCCTGGGCTCCACCACAGACCAGTCACTGATCTAGAGCCATTCACAGAGTATGAATTTTATGTGATAGCAGTAAACATGGCAGGTGTAATATCTACAGACTCCTGGATATCAGGACATACAGGAGAGGCTGGCAAGCAGTGGTTTGATTTTGTTTGATAGAAATGAAAGGAAAAAAATAAATTAGAATTTTTTTTTTCAGGCAATAGAAAAGCTGAAACGATCTTCTGACACTGCACTTCCAATAATTTTTCATAAAGCTACAAAGGTAGAGTTAAAAATGCACCCACACATCATGTCAGTATTTCAGTAAGAGTCTGAGTTTCCCTTCCCTGCTAAGCACCAACTGCCAGAGAAACAGCTGAAAACTTCTGAACACTCAGCAGTGTTTGAAGACCAAAAGCCCTGGCTTTGGAAGACTAAAAGACTTTCATTTTTCTTATTTCTATTTTGGGGAATAGCTTTTTCTTGTTCCTGGTTTAAGAATACTTGAAATTATGACCACAGCACCTCTAAGGTAAGTTTAGACCCAGGCAGGTGTGTGGCAGCACAAGGAACTTCCAGCACGCTGCCAGAACCTCACAGCTGCTTCAGTTACTCTGGACTATGCCCCAGGCCCCGGTGGGGCAGCCCGAGGCTGAAAAGCTGCCAGTGAAACCACAGCACAGAGCCTCTGCATCCCTGGAAGAGCCCAGCTGAAAAGGGATCCCATTGCAAAGATACCTTGTAGCTCATGACATCAAATAAAACTGCCTTTCCTCAAAAGGTGCCTCGCTCCTTCACCCTCAGCTTTGAGCACTGAGGGTGTCAGGAATGGAGTCAGCAACCACAGGCAGCAGCAGCAGCAGCACACAAGAGAAGTAACATCATTACTTGCTAACCCCAAAACCACAGCCAGCAATGCTCCCAAGCTTTCACTCTCTCTGCCAACATGAAAACCCTGGGAACCCTATGGCAGTTCAGAGCCTTTCTTTCCCAGCTGCCAGCCTCACAAAACCACCCTTCTGTTTTTCAAGCCTTTTTAAACAAAAAGCTTTCGGGATATTCTGCAATGCAAAGGGGAAGCCACCAAACTGTAGGACAGAGAAGAGAGGTGATTGAATGCCTTAACAGCCAAGTAATAGAAGCATAATTGATTTAATCCAGAAATCTTTCCATGACCAGAGATGAAGCACACAAAAATTTACTGTGAGAGTATTTTTGCAAAACATTCTGCTAAATGATGAAACATAACAATACAATTCATGCTGTATTCATCATATCTCCACTACAAACATTGCAGCACTGCCAATTTCAGAAAAACAAAAGATATTTTTCTTACGTGAGAGGTGGCTGAAGCTGGTGGTTACTGCATGTGCTGGACATCAGACTGTGCCTTAGAGTCTCTCATGCCCTGGAATGTTACCTCAGAGACATATCCTCACCCATCCCAGTGGGGAAGCTCCAGCAGGAGCAAATCACGCAGATTCAAACTCAATGAGGGAACAACCTATGAATCAGGAGAACCATTTTGCTTGCAGAAGGCTGCATCCAATTATCATCCTTCCCAAAATGCTGCTCAGCTTTATCCCGTATCAGAAAATTTCACCTCTCCCTCCCTCTTGACCCATCCTAAATAACAGGTTACAGCTGGGGCTACACAAACTGCTCTGCATCCTGCTTCTTTGGGCATTGGCAAGGGATGACCCTATCAGAAACCACGGTGAAACACCTCTGGAAGTGTAAAGCCAGCCTCTGGCTGGATGTCTTTTGCTCTATCAAAGTTTTGCAACTGGAAATACTTTTGAAGCAACTGGAATAAAGTGTGTTGTGTGAGAAAGTGGTGGCACACCTCCTGCACTCACACCCTACCTTCAGCCCTGGGCTCCTGTTGTCACTTCAGGTTTCTGGGCCTCAGGTCCTTCTACGTAGACAGGATAATTCCTGCTCAGGCCAGAGGAGAAGATCAGGGACTGAGCACTCTAAGTAGTCCCTCTGTGAGCCTTAGCCAGGCTCTTGGCTGTACCATTTCTGTGGGATGGTTATGCAGTCCTACCCCAAATCATCACAGCTCACTATGGGCATTTTGTGGGACCTTCATGTGACACTGGCCCTTAGCTCAGCACTAGTACTGGCATGAGAAAAATAATATAATCTGTGGCTAATACAAAGCAAATACTAAAGTGATACTTTTGCCCACAGCAAATGAAACCCAAAGCAGACAAGCTGCATGGAAGAACTTTCCCTTTCCACTGCTTTCCAAAATGGAGTATGAAAGAGCCCACTGCCCACTCTGACAGGGATCCCTGCTTCCCCTGACTCCCTGCTTTGCTCTGACCCTGTGCACAGCCCCTTCCTGCTCCAGTGGAAACCAACAGCAAGGCTTCTCCTGGCCTCTCCAGCCACAAAACCTTTAGGCAGAAGAACAATTTTTCTGTGTTAAAAGCACCCAATAAATAACTGCACCGCCCTCCTCGTTATTTGAAGTAGACTTTAGAGAAGAGCTGTTGCAGAAGACATTGTCATGCACGGCTCTTTCAGAAGCTGGGCTGGTGGCTTTAATAAATGAATAAACAAATAAAGCCAATGTCCTTGCAGTGCTCCCAGGAGAAGTGTAGGGGGGCCCAGCTGGCGGGGGGGAAGGGGGGCCGGTGCCGAGGGAGTGGCGGGGCCGGGGTGTAGCTGCTGGTCGCGGATGCCGCCCCGGAGCCGGGAGCGAGCAGGAACCTTTCTCGGGCAGGATAAAAATGTTGACTGTAGATAAGCGACGTGCAGGTGGGGACTGAGGGCACGGCGGTGGCTCCGGCCGGTCCCCGGGGTTTGCTTTTGGGGTTTATGGGAAGGAAGCAGGTGATGCCGCCCAACGGTCTCGGGCTTATTCAACCTGGACCAGAGTTCAGCCAGTGCACGTCGGCGGTCCAGGCATCTCCCTGCTTGGCAGAGCCCTCGGGGGAGGAAGGGAGCAGAGAAACAAATACAAGCTCAGAAACTTGCAGAGTCAAACGCTTTCCCCTGCCCGCCGAAAGCTCCTCTGGCTCGCTGCAGGGCGCATCCCAGAGGTGCCGGGGTGCTGGGTGCAGGCTCGGCACCATCCCCGGGCACCCCGGACGGGGTAGAGGGACGGGCCAGCTCCCGGCGTGTCCCGCCCCAGCAGCGGTGACGGGTCCCCCACGCGTGCCAGGGTCGCGCAGGCCGGGGGGCGACGTGGGGTCCGTCCCGTCCCCCCGCACCTGCCGGGCTCTGCCACTCTCGGAGCCAGAGGACTTTGCACCGCAGCCCGTACGTGATGCGCCGCTCGCTCCCCATCCTTGCTCCTGCCTCTGGGAGAAAACTGCGTTTCTGAGCATCGGATGGGAACAAAAAATCCCCCAAGGCCAAAGCTGTTGAAACACAAAAAAGTCAGCGAGCGGTTGGAGCTGAAATGATACGAGCTGACCCGGTAGGGTCGAGGGATTTGCTTGTTCCGAACAGGTCTTTTAAACACCAGTCTGACAAGCCGGAGACGGGTTCACCGTGCCGGTGGGCCGGGTGTCCTGTTTCAGCCAGTCACGTACCATTAAAGAGGCACTTTTGCAAGTTTGTGGCGAGGCGCTGAGGCATTCAAGGCTGCTCGCTCGGGAGGAAAACCCGCGGCGGCAGCGCTTGGGGAAAGGGTTAACCCGCTGGCCGCCCTGCCTGGGAAATGATGGTAAATTACCCGGCGCGTTCTCCCGGGGAAGAAATTAGACTTCAAAAGGGCTGGAGCCCTTCTGAATATATATCAAGCAGATGGGCTGATGCGCTGTCTCGCTGATGTGCCATTGATT
>VZRX01023797.1:0-13042 GCA_013398075.1 Notiomystis cincta
AGAAACTCCAGACAGAGAGGTGCTGCAATCAGATGCCTTCTGGGTTTAGCCACTTCTATTGCTCTCTTTAAGTACCATTATTAGCATTTCTTAGGAGTCCCTTCTTTAAAAAAAAATTGGAAATAATTCCTAAAACCTAAAGCCCTGGAGATGGCTGAACACCTGCCTGTCCAAAGGAAGTCGTGAATGAATTCCTTGTTTTGCTTTGCCTGTGTGCACAGCTTTCATTTTACCTATTAAACTGCCTTGACCTCCACCCATAAGTTTTCTCAATTTTACTCTGATTCTTTGCCCCATCCCAAAAGCAAGCATCAATGAGGATCTGAGCAGCCTACTGATGTAAAACATCACATTGTTCTGACTTTTTTAGTTCTGTAGATTGTAACAACAATAATTTTAAGTTTTGTTCATATATCATATATTGTACATCTGTAATCTTCTTATCATCTCTCTTTGAAGCTTCTTTGAGCTGGTGTATACCATTACCAAAGTGACATTGGGTGTCACATTAAAATTTATCTCAAAGTCAGGTCTTCAAAGGCATCCAGGATCTTTGTATCACTGTGATTTTTTGTGTTTTAAGGTTCTGGGTTTTGTTTTGGTTGGTTTGTTTTTTTTTTTTTTTCCTTTCTATGTTTCGATACATTTTAAATACCCCGTTTTTAAATTTCGAATATCCTGATTTGACCTGCAGGTGTTTTCAGGAAGACTGGTGGTCTGGTAGGTGTTTAAGTCTGTATTAGAGTTTGGTTTTGACCATGCAAAGGGACCTTCTATCCTATTTTTGGCTGCAATATTAAAGTAAAGCCAGCTTAAGAGGTGTAAGAGCGTAAGAAAAGACACTGTCAGTTTAAAAGGCAACACAAAATTATTTAAATTACAGAAAGTAGTGCTGGGTGTCCTCTGGATATAAAACGGGGAAAATAACTTTCATAGAGAAATATCTTGGTTTCACTTTTTTTTTCTTTTTTTTTTTCCTAAGAAAGAAGGAAATCTGTAATTATTGAAATAGGTTTGGGCACTTCTTTCACCTTCACAGCCCTCTATTCCTGCTGTCATTACTCTCTAGGGCTTTCATTTCTCAAAACCAGAGATGTTTCAGAAATGAACAAAGTATTGTATTTTAATCTGAAGTGCTTCCATGCTGAAATACTGGGTAATATAACAGAACTTCTACACTATTTTGTACTGAAAAAAGTACCTGTTTCACATTTTAAAGGAGCCACAGTGTTGAAGAGTGTATATCTATACTAGTAGCCTAAGGAAAAAATGTTCTGCCTCAAATATTTGTTTGGTGCCACCTTTTTCTATCTAATTTTTTCTACTTATCTGTGCTGTTCCATAGAACTTAATTTTCTGATGTCACATTGTCATAGATCAAATGATGGCTGTATGTTTCAAACAGGAGAGAAAGAGAGGGAGAGAAAGAGAGAAAGAGAGGGAGAGAAAGAGAGAAAGAGAGGGAGAGAAAGAGAGAAAGAGAGNAAAGAAAGAAAGAAAGAAAGAAAGAAAGAAAGAAAGAAAGAAAGAAAGAAAGAAAGAAAGAAAGAAAGAAAGAAAGAAAGAAAGAAAGAAAGAAAGAAAGAAAGAAAGAAAGAAAGAAAGAAAGAAAGAAAGAAAGAAAGAAAGAAAGAAAGAAAGAAAGAAAGAAAGAAAGAAAGAAAGAAAGAAAGAAAGAAAGAAAGAAAGAAAGAAAGAAAGAAAGAAAGAAAGAAAGAAAGAAAGAAAGAAAGAAAGAAAGAAAGAAAGAAAGAAAGAAAGAAAGAAAGAAAGAAAGAAAGAAAGAAAGAAAGAAAGAAAGAAAGAAAGAAAGAAAGAAAGAAAGAAAGAAAGAAAGAAAGAAAGAAAGAAAGAAAGAAAGAAAGAAAGAAAGAATCTTTTCCCCACATTAAGGCTTTCAACTCTTTCCTGATAATTAATATTAAATAAAAAAAAAAAAAGAATTAAATGAAAAGAGAGTAATGTCTTGGTACCACATGTATGTGTGAAAAATTAATTAAATTCTAGGTGAAATAACATTACTTAGATTTTTTGTTAGAATGTAAAACACATAAAAAAAATATTTCTAATTTGTCATGCATTTTGGCAACTTGTTTTCCTAGTGTTTTGAACATTCATTTCTCCCTAACCATGAGACAGTTATCATTCACATAATTTTTCACCCGGCTTTCACATTTACACAAACTAATATAACTTCATTATATCTCCCTGCTGTCTTCATTAATTTCTTTCTATGTTGAAACCTTCTTTTTTAGTAACTTTCTAGGATATCCAGTTCACCTGGATTAGGTCTGATGTGCGTCACTTCTCAGTCTGGGGTGCTTGTAGCAAGGGAGTCTCTCCCCACGGTCTCTTCATGCAGGGCATGGAACAGGACCTGTAGCACAGCCCAGCACGGAGCAGGGCAGCTTGGGGGCACTGGGCACCTCCGTGGGGATGGGCAGAGCCCAGGGTGGGATTGGCAGGGCTGGCCCTGCTCTGGCATCACAGAGGCAGGGGCTGATGGCTCAGGAGGTTCACATGGGGTCCTGGGCCATAGACAGTTTGGGAAAAGGCCCAAGGGAGGCTAAACAGGAGCAGTAAAGATGATAATGACCCCAGGGCCCTGACACTGCTTATAAATTTATCTCAAACAATAAGCAATTTCCACCCTCCCTTTCCCTCTGCAACTGAATTCTCTATTATTTAAATATATTGAAGAAACCTCAAAAATGCATATAATTAATTAATTAATTAATTAAACAGGAGCCCCTTAAACACAAAAAAATTGATTTTCTTAACTCACACTCCATATTGTTGTACGTTAAGAAATTAAAAATTCTCATTTCTGTTTTAACTTTTGCCAAAATTCACATTTTCTCACTTTTTCTTATTTTTTTTTTTCTTTTTTTGGCATGAGGGCAGGTAGGTGTATGTAATATTTGCCTTCTGGTAAACCTTCTATGTTTTCACTTTGTGATTTGAAAGAGAAAGGGAGAAAAATATTTGTATTCTGAACATATTAAGAAATTCAATAAGACTAAACTTAAAATATGTCTCAAATATTTCTGTTTCCTTTATTCTGAAAAAAATTCTGGGGTCTCTGGTGCTGGTAAAATGGAAATAAAAGATAGCTTGAGCATTCCCCCTCCACCTCCACCCCCCCAGTGTCACTGTTTCCATTTAAATTATCAGAGTTGTCATTAAAAACTTTTAGTGGAAGATTTCCATAACACTGTCCTCTGCTGCAATTCACAAGACATGCTTACAAGAAGTCTGGTTAGTTAGCTCATGTCAACTCCACTCATGACATCGTACTTAAAGAGCAGGAGATGACACTCTTGCAACTCACTTTTCTATTAGACTAAATTAGAAATTCAGCCTGTATGACAGATGTCATCCAAGACTTCTGTAACTGAAAAATATGGAACTGAAATGTAACAGAATGCTGGAGGCTTCACAGCTCTCCCAATTAGATATAGGGTTTCATTTTCACAGGTTATTTTACCATTAAGCAGTATATTTCTGTGCTCTTTTACCGATTTTCTGTTATTGACTTTGTCTGCTCCTGAAATTTGTGTGTGACAGATAAACTGAAAACATTCTTCTGATCTCCTCTTTGAGTTTGTTCTCTATCACAACCTCCAGTAAACAACATTCTCTCAAAGCTGCTTCGATATTTCTCATGCTAAGAATATTTTCCTCACGAAAGATATATGGAACATAGATTTTTAAAGTTCTCTAAAGATACTGAGAGTCGAAAATTTTATTTCTTCTTTTATTTTTTTATTGATTAAAAATTTATTCAGAATCCACTAGTCTTCACTCAGGATTTAAACCTCATCTCTTTAAAATTATTTTATTTATACACAATACATGATTTCTTCTTGAAATCCCAATGTAAATGTTCAATCTGTCAAGTAGGAAACCTCTTCAGATTTCATATGCTTTTTTCCCATTGTCTTTGTATAGCAGCACACCTGTATTTATTCATATAGTTTTCTTCTTTTTTCTTTCATTTAAATCTTACTTATCCTGTCATTCACTTTTCCAGTCTTCTTTCTGATGGGTGCTTTCAATGTTATTTTGGACCTCAGGTGTCAACCAGCACTTCTTACTCACTGTTCTTCCAAAGTTAGAGCACTCCATTCTCCTGTTTGATCTTTATCTGTTGGCTTAGTTGTTGTAAGCTGTTATTTTCGGTCCTTTTTTCCTTCATTCTATTCTAGTCTGTGACATATACATAGAATCTCTGCTGTCTTTACCTCTCTCAGTGGGATATTATGAGATATGTTTGGGTTAGAATGAAACAGTTTTAGGATCCTTAGAAAATCATGCTCTAAAAAAGTATTCAAGAGGACTCATGTTTCTTTTGCCAAAGATATCTGTAAACAACATATTTGCTGTTAAACTACAAAGTGTTTCTGGTTTGTTATTGTGCCAACAATATCCCAAAGCATTTAATCTACAGTTATCTTTGCCATCATACTGCTCAATTATGTGATTATTTCTGCTTATTTTCTGTGATCACCTTATAAGCTGAAAAGAATTTCCCTTTGCCCATACCTAAGAATTAAGTAAACTTTAAATTAAACAATTATTTTGAACTTGTTTCCAAAAAATAGGTAATTTTGCTTTAGATACAGCAACTAAAAGCTGGAAAATAGACAGTGTTTTATGACTATTAGTACATTTTGATTCTTACTTGAATAAATCAGTTATATGTTAAGCAACACTTTCTCAATGATTACAGAGTGGTATTTTAATAATAAATTGGCAATTTAATGATAGCTCTTTTTGTTTAAAACTTCTTCAAAATACACTGGTCTTTAAGGAAATGCATTAATGTGCAAAGTCATCTTTTTAAGAAATTAACTAGACGTTTTTGATATAAAAAGATCTTTTGAATGTCAAGAATTATTAATAGTCAAATTTAAGACTTAAATGGTAAATTAATGTCTTCATAAATCAATATGGAATGTGCTGTAAAACCAATTTTTGCATGCATTTTTCTTACTCAACTTTGTGCAGTCTGTTTAAACTTCTGAAGATTTTGAGACAGGTTCATAGCAAATGAATAACACCACCTTTTGTATAATGAACCTATTTTTTAGTCATTTGCTATATATCCATTTAAACATATAAACATGCATTTTACACACAGATCCTGTGTAGTATCAAACAAAAGAACTAACCTTAAGCATTTCCAAATCAATACAACTTGTATTAAAAAGCTCCAAAATTACTTTAAACTTCTCTTCAAAATCCAGAATTGAAATATGATGAAAGCAAACCCTGCTTAACAATCCATTATGACATGCATGCAGAACCTTGCACTACACAAAATACTTTCAGAAATTCCTATTATCTAAATATATTTGCTATTATTTTTTTTATCATTTCACATGTGAACTTTTTTAAGGCGGGTTTGGATGTTTGATAGAAGATCACATATCAGAGGCTGAACAGTGGGAAAAGAAGCTAGTTAAAATTCTGCTGCTCTTTGCAGAAAAAAAAATGAATTACTCTATTCCAACTTTTCCAGTTCTCTGTAGAAGCAATTATAGAATGCAAATATTTGTAAACCATATATATTTACGAACTTCAATATTGTTTTCAAAAAACCAAGTTATATTAAAAAAAAATTCAATATACCTTTCTTATTTTCAGTGTGCAGCTGCTCAAACAAAAGGAGATAAAAGTCTAAAAGCATCATTTACTTCTTACAAACTGCTTTTTCATCTCTACCTGAAAACTATTTTTAAGTGCTGTTTCTGGATGATTTCAACACTTTTCTCCTAACACTTTGAAATGCTTATTTCTTTCCAGGGTATGTCTTTATGCAGAGATGCAATACTTCTACTAAAAAGATGCTGTGCTGTTACATATAAGTTTTGTGGTGAGATTCAGTTATGATTTTCATTTTATGTAATCATAGATTTGTTATCGAAAGGCTGTGAATGACAACGTCTTGTTTGATATTGGGTTTTATGACGTCTTTAGATTTCTATCATCTAAAAATAATTCTAACAGCCCTTGAAAGTATTCTAAAAATACTATGACATATAAATTGTTTACTGAGATTTCTCTTGCACAAAGGTGTTATAGGCACATAACATAAGAAGTATAAGGAGCAGAAATCTATAGCTCAGTTCCATCTTCAGTAGCCAGTCAAGGTCAATAGAGAGCTTTATGCTGCAGGGGTGATCTGTATCAGCTCAGAATCAATCCTACGTACTCCTTAATAAAAAACTTACCTACACTGAGAATTTACTGTCAGCTCTTTCTTATGTACTCCTTCAAGCTCAAAGCACTTGTGGTGTTGATTATTTCTGTCATTTGATTAACACTCTACTTACTCTTGTCAGGGAGATGGAAAGATCATTTTTGGTTGCCTAAGGAATCTGATTCTAGAAGTATAACAAAAAGTAAAATAGACAAACTGCAAAATGAAAATAATATGCTTGAAGGATAGCAACAACAAAAACAAAACCCCTAAAATAGTAATACCTTTGAAAAAGAAAAATTCTTAATTTTCACTGTTTCTAAAAACATGGAAAACAGTCCTTCATTATGCAGCTTAGAGGTTTATATAATACAGGAAATAAACATAATCACAGCAAAACAGATATGCTTTGTTAAAGTGATAGTAATGTAATTAATATTACTTGTGTTTTAATGTGGAGGTGACATGGTATTTAGGTCTCATTTAATTATCACTGAAGTCGCTTCAAAAATTTCTCATTGCTTTAGATGGACTTTTTATTATTCTCCCTTGCGGGAAAATTACTAGCAAAATGCAACAGATAACCTTAATTTTAGTGCTGCATGGTAATGCTCAAGTGGTGTGAGGAAAGATGGATTTCTCCCTGTGATGACATTCATGGGAACATTAATTTCTATCATGTTGTTTTATAATTGTTTACCTGTTTTGACTGCATTAGCTGAGGAATGACAAAAAAATTCAAGAAAACATCTGTCTTCACTGAAATATTTAGAAAATGGTTTCAGTTTTTGTGTTTCAATGGAGCCATATATGGAAACATAATTGTAGATGCCCATCACACAGAAAGTCACCTTCAAATTGTAGAAAGTTAAACTGTCATACTTTAAACTGTAGAAACTTAGAATGTGTGATGAGACGATGGTTTCAGTATAGCAGGAATAGACTCACTTTTTCCATAATTTATTTCAAACAGCAGAACAGTTTCCCATAAGCAGACAATAAGAGTGTCTTGGCCCACTACTGACTCATGTCAGCATCTCTTGACCAGCACTCACAGCTACTCTTCCATTGGGACATTTTGCAACTCTATGGGGTTGTCGTGACTGAGGTGCAGGAGCCAGCACTTGACCTTGTTGAACCTCTGACAACTGGCCTCAGCCCATCCAGAAAGCCTATCCAGATCCCTCTGCTGATTCTTCCTACTCTCCAGCAGATCAACACTCCCACTCAATTTGGTGTTCCCTGTGAACTTACTGAAGGTGCACTCGATCCTCCCATCCAAATCACTGATGAAGGTATTAAGCACATCTAGGTGGGCCCAGTACTGAGACTTTGGGAACTCCACCAGTGACTGGACACCAACTGGATATGTTGGACCTCTTCCATAACAATAACTTGCAAGTCTGAAAATACCAAGTTGAAGGAAGCAATTTAAATATATAACGAATTTATTTTAACTAAAATATAAAACTTTTACTGCTTCAGAGTCTGACTCTCAGTTTTGAATAATAACTACAACTTCATAAGTTATCAAGTAAAGAAACATGGAAGATTTTAGCATAGACTTGCTGAAAATTTCAAAGAAGAACACAAAAGGAATCAGTTTTTCCAGAAAATTAATTTCTTCTATCAATTTCTATTTTCTTTTTTTTTTTTTTTTCTACATAAATATCAAGGACAAAACGTTTTGCATATTTGTTTCTATACATTTTAGATCATAGGTAATGCACATAGGAATGACCTTCACAGATAGAACAACTGGCTTGGGTTTGTTTGGATTTTTTTTAAAGATGAAGGTTGGGGGTTTTGTGTGATTCATATAACCTTCATTCACAGCCAGGTAACTAAGTATTGGATTTTATAAAGATATTAAGACACCAGGCATTTGGATTAGTAGTGTTTGCCATCATTCATACTCAATAATTGAGGTCACAGGGATTATAAACTCTAATGTGTCAAATTGAATTCACCAGCAACACATCTAAAATCCTTTAATTATCTGCTTTGGGGGCAATGGATTAACTAGAGCCTGTCAGGAACAGAGACATCCTGTTTACTTTTTCCCTTTAAATTTTTTTTCTTTTTTAAGTAGGCACCATTAATTATATAGACAATAAATACAAAAATAACATGTAACCTAAATCCTCCCTCTTTCTTAACAGATTTTACATTACCATTTAATCATAACTACTATTTACGTCCCCTTTTACATAGTGGACAACAAGTGGAGTAAATTATAGGTCTTTGTCACTTTCAATCACTTATCACAGAGCATCACATTAGACGTAAGAACTTAAAATGTCTTTTGGTTTGATCATAAAATGAAAACTAAAAAGATTGATGTGGGAAGAAAGATGTCTAAATAGTTACGGCGTTCACTATTCCATTTCCTTCTTAACTCATTATTTTCTCAAAGTTTCTTTCTGTTTTCAGTCACTAAAAATCAAGAATAGTTCTTATTTTCTTCATTTTCTTCAAATTAGAAGTTTCAAATTCACCAATTAAATGCTGCCCAAAATGTCTCAAATTCTTAATAGTAAACTTCATTATTATTGAAATTTTAGTTGCTCAGAAGTTCTGCCTTAGATTCTTTCACAGAGTTCTTTGCAATCTGACCTTATAGAGCTGTAGGTCCATTTTCAGTCAATATTGTCTTAGAAACGATATATTTAATTTAACATATGATATAATTTCATATATTGTTATAGAGTATAATAATATATTAGAGTATATATTTTAGTAAAATAAAGAAACATTAACTTCTTTAGAAAATTTTCTGTTGTTAATTTAGTTCATAATGCCAAACATCACAAATCCTAAATAAGAAGCTTTCCTTAATTTGTGTATGCTGGAAATAATTTCTGGTTCTGGATTTATATTTAAAAATGCAATTTTAAAAAAAAATCCTTTTTATATAAGGTCTCTTATATTTAATTTCTCAGCAAAAAGACCTTAAGAGGAGGAACGTTTAGTTAATTTTGGTCTCTGTTTCAAGGCTTCCATTATGGAATTTTTTACGAGGTGATTTAAAAAATTTACTTTTGATTCCAGTCCTGTACCTGTGGTGAATATTTAATACATCAATAGGCATCATATTTTAGAGAAAGAAGCTCATGAGAAGGTGTGAGAGGGAAGAAAGTTAACCCATTTACCCATTCATTCAAGTTTTCAAAGCCACTGTACAAAGGAATAAACAAAACCACATGCAACCAGAGATATTGGCAATGAACACTGGATTTTGCGAGGTTATTTCATTAACGGCTGAGAGGAAGTAGGGATTAAAAGGTGAAGATGGAAAGGTAAAGGCCTGACAGATAAATCATATCCATTACTACAGAATTTCAAGGGGGTTTTAGGTTTTTCTGATTTCTTCATGTACCCTAGCGTGGTATCTGCTTTTCAGAGATGCATTTAAAAAAATAAAGTCAGATATTTCAGTAACTATTTCATTATTCATGAAAGAATAAAATGAAAACAAGAATACAAATTGAGTAAATATTTTTTCTCATTGCAAAGTGAGTCCATTGTAATATTTTAATTTTTAGTTTTTCTTTATACTTTTATCCAATGTTTCAAGTACTTCAACAAAATGAACTAATATTAGATAATGATAGATGAAGGATTGTCCTTACTCACTTCTATTTGACATTGGTTTGGTGTGACAATAACTGCTTCATTATTTAATGAAAAACAACCTCACATTTTGGTGGCAAAGCTTCATCTCCTCAAGACTTTATTACAGAATTGAAAGGATTGATTACTGTTGATTGGATGTTGTCTGAGGACACAGTCACTTCCACATGACACTGGATTTAACAGTCACTTTTTCCAGTCTTGGGTAAATTAAAATATCTTTGTTAATTTTTTATATAATCCTTTCTGCAGATGTTGGGGGGGGAAAAAAAAAGGAAAAGAAAAGGAAACAAACCCATTAAAAATGTCAATCTTTTTCAGTTATCATTACAGGAGTGTCTGTGTTACATCTCACAAAATCTCATTTCCAGCTCATATAGATTATGTTTCCTTTTTCCAATTACTTTGCCTTTCCTGCAGGAAAAAAACAAAGCTCACCAACACCACCACCACCACCACAGCAGGAAAGATTTTTCTTTCTGTGTAAAACAAAACTGAATTTTGCTTAGACAGAGAAATGCTGGCATTGTCAGTGCCCAGTGTGTGCCTTATGCACACAGATGTTGCTGTTACAGGACCTGGGGGCAGTGACCAGCAGGAAGGACTCAGATTCCCAAGAAGTTGGGCATTGTAACAACCAGAGGGGGCTGAAATACAGTGAGATTAGAGTAATTTCCTTCAAAGAGAAAATATTGTATCCTCTTTACCCTGTAAACATTAATGATTTCTTGTTTAAAGGCTGATGAAAGAAAAGTTGACCGATATCTTTTAAATATCTTTAAATTCTGGATGATCAGATAAATCTTTAATTAAATCCCATTAGAATTTCCTATATTTGTATAAATCATATTAATATTCTAGATAGACCTCAAAAAACCCACCCACCTACTACTGCATTACAGTACAGTACAGCTGTGAAATATTTTTGCTTAAAATAATTTTATATTCAATGTAATATACCGCATACGCCTGGTTATGTTATTCTTTACAACATTCACAAANCATTACAGGAGTGTCTGTGTTACATCTCACAAAATCTCATTTCCAGCTCATATAGATTATGTTTCCTTTTTCCAATTACTTTGCCTTTCCTGCAGGAAAAAAACAAAGCTCACCAACACCACCACCACCACAGCAGGAAAGATTTTTCTTTCTGTGTAAAACAAAACTGAATTTTGCTTAGACAGAGAAATGCTGGCATTGTCAGTGCCCAGTGTGTGCCTTATGCACACAGATGTTGCTGTTACAGGACCTGGGGGCAGTGACCAGCAGGAAGGACTCAGATTCCCAAGAAGTTGGGCATTGTAACAACCAGAGGGGGCTGAAATACAGTGAGATTAGAGTAATTTCCTTCAAAGAGAAAATATTGTATCCTCTTTACCCTGTAAACATTAATGATTTCTTGTTTAAAGGCTGATGAAAGAAAAGTTGACCGATATCTTTTAAATATCTTTAAATTCTGGATGATCAGATAAATCTTTAATTAAATCCCATTAGAATTTCCTATATTTGTATAAATCATATTAATATTCTAGATAGACCTCAAAAAACCCACCCACCTACTACTGCATTACAGTACAGTACAGCTGTGAAATATTTTTGCTTAAAATAATTTTATATTCAATGTAATATACCGCATACGCCTGGTTATGTTATTCTTTACAACATTCACAAATAGTAATGTGAATTACTTCCTCTAGCTATCATTCTGTTTTTTTAAGTAGCAAATTTATAAAGAATCATTTAAATTTGGAATCCATAATATTCTTTTGTATTTTTTCTAGATTATCTATTTTTTTTGTACGCTGAACAGATACTTTTCTATTAATCTCTTTTAATATCTGTCATTTCAAAGTGTAGTAAGCCTAAAAATTGTCACTTAAGAATAGACATATTCTGTAGTTATTGATAAATCACATAGGTTCCTGTTGTAATCAACATATAATAGCAAAAAAATATTTAATTAATTTATAATTACATGCAATTATATATTTTGAACATGCTTAGCTTGGAATGCTGAAGAAGATACTGAGCATATAGAGGTTAATTATGTTCCTCTATGTTGAATATGCATAGCATGTTATCTGATTTTAAATGCAAATTAGTAGAAGATAACATAAAATGCATTTTAATTTAAAGATTGTAAAGTAATAATGATATAGTAAATGCAAATCAACTTCTAAAATTAAAATTGCATTATTAACGATTACATCTATCTATTCTAATACTCTAAAATGACAATATACATATGAGGTTTGCAAGCAATTTTTTGATATAGTATGATTCCAATAGTTTTAAGATTCATTTATTTCAAGGAAAAATAGCATTGTGTGAAGCAAAGAGCAATGACACATTAATAAGCAGGTTATTTTTAGCTTTTGAGAATAATGAACATCTGAACTATCATACTGTAACATTGTCACACCAGTAGCAGCATTGCAATTCGTATATCTTTCAGTATTTACCTTTTATTTTTCTGTAAAGAAAATTTCATAGGAACCACAATTTAAATTTAAATTTAAATTTAAAATACACGGAAGCATGTGTGTATAGAGTTGCAAAAGTGGCTTAATACTTTAGGGGCCTAGATATCTCTTTATCTGAGCAATCACCAAAGTAGAAAACAATCAGTAGTCTAAGGAACATGCTCTCAGTAAGCTGTGTGGAGACAGAATAAATAGTATTTCCCTCAAGAGCCTGACCGTGGACCTCTGATCCCCTCAGATGCTCCTTGCCACCTGTGTATGTGGTACAGATGCATAGAACATCAGGATAATACAAGATAGGTGCAGCTCACTTCAGTTCCTGGTATTCCAGAGATTTCCTTTAGACATTATGCATAAAGAATAATAAACTGAAGAACCTTAGAGGAAAAAGAAAAGCTTTCCTACTATATTAGAGGAATTTGTTCTGTGGAGTAAGAGTACAAGAGACAGGAAATATCCAGTTGCATGTGTTCTGGAAATCATTTACCTCTTCTTTATAGAGTAAAAATTACAGGGAAAAGAAATCATGCTCAACCCATATGGCCTTGGCTGAATATGAACAGTGAAGAATAAATTTTTAGATAATTTGATTCCAAGCTATAATTAATCTCTAGTGAATGAGTGCGAATTAGAAACTGAAGCTTACCTGAACAAAGGATTTTCTTTTTTTTTTTTTTTTTTTTAATAAATGGCAAATAAATTTTCTTTTTTTTCATCA
>VZRX01023797.1:13135-48087 GCA_013398075.1 Notiomystis cincta
AATGAAATGGCAAATACATTTCCTTTATTTACTGGCAAAGTATCAGCCAAATGTCATATGTGTGCTCTTGAAGGAAGAAAACTCTTCTAAAACATGAATTAAAATTTTAAAAACAACAATAAAAATAAAAAAGGACAAAAAAGCATAACAGTATCTGTCCCCTTAATGCCTCCAGGGAAAAAAACAAATTGTTTCAGATGAATCTCTCCAAGAAAACTCAGACTTTTGAAAATATCCAATGTAGAAGGAGTAGAATACTTGCATGTCTGTGAAATAAAAATTAAAAAACTAAAACAAAACAGAACGAAACAAAAAATCCAAAAAAACAACAAACAAAAAACAATAGAAGAAGAGACATTGGGAAAAAACTGTAATGCAAAATATAAGTCATTTGTAACTGTCAGTGTTAAGACTCACACTATCATAGCACATTGCACCAGATCTTCAGTTAATCTTTATTCTTCTAGAGCCAAGGGGTTCTTCACAAGAGTGATATTTGAAAAGTTTTTTTCCAACTAGACAGAATGCCACAGAATTATTCTTGCCCTTTTCAGCTCTGTAGTACACAAAGAAGGATTTACAAGATGCCAAAGTTTCTAATACATGTTTACTACAGTAAGATTGTTCTACAGATCCACAACTACACACTTGACACATGAGGCCATGGCAGTTTTATGAGGGATGATAAGTTGCTACTTTTCAGAGCATTTGCTGAACTTACATACAAAAATTTCAGTAACTGAAAGATGACATAAAAGTACTTTAATAAAAAAACTAAAAATGAATGAACGAAACAAATTTCAAAATGCTGTTATGGTTTTAAAAAAGAAAAAACAAATCCCATAAATATGATTAATAGAAAATAGAAACTTTATGCCAAACTGAGCTAAAATGGCAGTAAATGCCCTTGGTAGCATAGGAGTGGCAGACTGGATTACAGAAATAGTCCAGCTGTTGTAGGATCTCAGTTTTGTTATGGCTGGTATCAGGTAAGCATCACAGAAAGGGACTCCATTGTAGGACAATCAAGTATGATTCGTTCTTTCTGTGGGCTTCAAGATGTAATCCTGAATTTATGGTTCTCTAGTTCCTTTCTAAAGAAATGCAGACTTTCCATCAAATATAAAAAGAAAAGCATGCTCACTGGCACTATAAGAAAAATCTAACAATATTTTGATACACTAGCAAGCAATACTGCACAGAACCACAGAATAACTGAGGTTGAAAGGGACCTCAAGGGACAGTACAGTCTAACTCAGAAGTTTTAGAAGTCTTTGCTGAATATATACTGATTCAGAGGGGAAACCTGAACTGTTAAATGGCAGGCTGAATTAAAATGTTAATAGTGGAGGAATCTGAATGGAGGGGCAAACCAGAGCCTATTCATGTGTTCCCATGCTCTAGCCCTTTGTACTTAGGGGAGAGAGACAGCAAAGGCTTTCTATGTAAAGCTGACTCATAAAATCCCCATCAATGCTCTCTTGGAAGATTAATCTGCCTGATTGTTAAGTCATCTCAAGACTTAGTCACCTCAGACTTGCCACTGATACTAAGATGATAATTTTCCAGATTATATTTTGGAACATTTTGAAGAATAAAATAAAAATTAAGTAACTAACAAAACACCCAACAACTGTTTTTGCATCTCTAGTATATAAACTGTACAGTGAGGTTCTTGTAAACTAGATTTCTTTCTTGATGAGTAGTGTCAGTCAGAATCACTCTAGCTTAGCAAGAACACCGATAAACTACACAATTCCGGTTTTCTTCTGATAAGTAATAAAAAGCTTATGGTTAATTTACCCTTGGGGGAAAAAAAAGCTTAGAAGCTAGATATTCATCTGCAAGGTGTTTGTCAAGTTAAGGACATGTTTTCAAAGAGCAGATACCAAAAGGTGACCTAGACTGAACAATAACATCAATAACAACATCCACAGTATCTCCAGCCAACTCCGAAAATCCGAATCTTCATGCAAGCAAGAAATAAAAAGTGTATTTCAGAAAGACTTGTATTGAATTGAATCAGGAGAAGTGATGAGTGAGAGGATGTGGTCAGAGTTGTATTTGGGGTGCCATAATCAACATTTCATGCTTAGGCATGGCATTTGTTTAAAGATTTTGGAGTAGAGTTTGAGGTAGATTTTAACCATATGCACCAGGCAACTATTACAATGAAATCTTATGGTTTTTTTTTTATTTTGTTTTAACTGAAAAAAGTTGTGCTGCTTAAATGTTCTAAGCCAGAAAATTGCAAATATTGATGGAAATTTAGCATGAAGTTAGATATAGAAAAAAGCAATTTTCAATGGTTCTTCATCAACTTATAACTTTTTAATGAATATTTTAGTTTACATAATCTTGACATAATTTTTGATTAATATATGAGAAAAAAACCCTTTTATAGGTAATGATAGCTGTATGCTTTTTGAGATTCATGGTATATATATTAAAAAATATTGTACTTTTGATAAAAATATACAATAAGAGAAGAACATCAGAATTTTATAATTTCTAACAGTTAATTTTTCCCCCCCTAGGATTCTAAAATGCTGTAGCTAGGCTTTTATCTCTTTCGTCTGGACTTAGATTGTAAACAAAAAGATTTAAGGACTCTTAACTGTAAAATTTGCAGGGGGAAGTACTAAGCATGTAAGACTACTAGGCCAACTACAAATAAGGGTCTGAGGCAGTGAGCCTAGACTTAAAGGAAAGAAGTAAATTGGAGTTTGACGGATGTTTTTGAAAGGACAGTAAATGTGGTGGCAGTGATGATCAAGAAAGGATACAAAACATCAATCAGAAAGTACAAATAGGACATTATGGGAGTATCTGTCCTGTGTCCTGTTTTCAACCTCTGCAGCTTGGCCCAAGATAATAAACCTGTTGCATGTCTGCAAGTCTGTCTGAATTATCTCTGTGATTAAGGAACACCTGGAGTGAATGCCATAAAAATATTCCCACAAGAAAAAACACCTTCATAAACATGAAATTTAGACAATGAGATTTTCTAATGAAGTGACATCTCTGTTTATGAAAAATTTCAACAGTCTCCTTAGTAAGATACTAACAACACTAAGGATCTATTTGAATCATTCTATTCTTCAATAAAGTGGGAAACATTTTTTTATTGACCATAGTAAGAGAAACAGCTTTTTATTAGCATGTGCTTCCAAGATTATGGTACCAAAATATTCACCTATTAAATTGACTGCATTTTTTTCTTGTAGGCAAACATAAGGATCAAATAGTTGTGGTATTCATTCACAGACATTTTCTTGGAATTCTCAAGCCAATATTTACTTCAATTATATAGGAATAACAGAGAAACACAAGCAACTCAGTGAAGAATATATTACTACAGCTAATCAACGAGTTGCTCTCACCTATCTGCTCACCATAATGTGCAGTATATATGTGCATTTAACAGAGGGATGTATAAGAATATTTAAGAAAATATAAAATTATACTTTTACCACTAAAGTGACAAAATCCACAAAGATGAAAATTTCAAAAGGAAAATTCCTTTGTTTCACTTCACACTATCTTTTTGACAAATTGCTTTTGCTTTTCTAAGGTGTTTTCATATCTTAAATATGATAGTCTCCTAATAAAATAATTTTAAAAGATCTACTCAAAGCAAATATGTAATTTCAATCTGTCCCCTGTAAAGTGTAACTAATTTGATCCAACCCCATCACCACTAACTAGAGCCTCATATGAGATAATTGTGGCATTACTGTGATGTAGGAAAATATGTTCACATATGAAAACTAAGAATAATTAAAATTGCATTAATCCAGACTTCTAATATTTTCATTATGCTGTTTGGAAACAGCTCTGTGATAAGCTAAAATGGTAACACATAAAAGACATTAGTGTCTTTTAGTAAACTCAGAGAGTTACATTTCATGGTTAGATTATCTGATATTGAAAGGGCATCTCTGTGGAATATTCTTTTCCCCAAAGACAGATAGGGGACTCTCTCTTAAACTCCTGCCTGGAAGATTTTCAATGAAATGGTAGTAAATGTTGGGAGGGGGGAATGGAGGGGGTGGTGGATGTGAAGGTGTCTGTAAGTAAAAGGTCAACCTTGCCTAAGGCAAGAACTGTACACATTGAAGTTCTGCTAACATACTTTTCCTTTTTTATTATTCTGTGGAGGTTGAGTTTAAAAGAGGGACAGATAGTTACCCTTTTGGCTACCATAAAGCTTCCAGCTGGAACGCCCAGAAGTGTTTGTGTGCCTTGTGCATGTCTACACTGCAAACTGAACTAGCTGTAAGTGAATTGTTCCAGGAATGCGGAGCAAATCAGCTGTTTCATCAGAGAGTAATTGCACCACAGCTCAGTGCAGCTTAATGCTCACTTCTGAGAACAAGCATTGATGCAGAGTGTGATAGATAAAAGCTATTAAACATGTTTATTCCAGATCTTCTAATGTGCAATGCTAGGCAGTAGGGGGTCACCTTGTCTTGGGTGGTAAACATTGGATTAGGAGCACCCCTGAAAGAGAAAAAGGCATGTGATATACCTTCACTGATGTGCCTAAAGAAGCTTTTGAATTACAGGCTGAAAAAACACTCAGTGACATAGAAAGGAGATATCTTTATCAGGAACAGAACATGCAAATGCATGAATATAGGGTTAGTTTGCAACAGATTCACAGCTGGGTCCTGCAGGGATCCAGGGAGAGTTTGGAAGGATTTGTCAGCCCAAGAAGTCACTGGGAGCTGTCTGATTGTAGTAAAAGAAAACACAGCTTTGAAATGTGAGAAAAATGTAGACTTCTTTTCAAGTCTTTTACTAAAATAATATCATATTATTTATATAAACTATGTCATATACACCATAGTTCGTGGGTTTTCTTCATATAATTGCAATATTCAAGTCCCTTTAATTGCAGTCCCTTAAATGCATACATTTAGACATCAGAAAAATTTAAGTCTTTTTTTCATTTCACTTCAAAAAAAGAAAATAAGAGACATTTCAACTTCAATAGAAATTAACTTTTATCAATTTTGTGTTCCAACTGGAAGTACTGAGTCTGGTTGGACTGGAGAAAGGGATTCATGAAAAGGCAAAGTTAAAAGAGACAGTTTTTACCAACAAAACGATCTAATTTTATTATCCTTATGCACAGAAGACACCAGTCTACTGTTGAAATAGTTATTGCTGCCTCCATTTTTACATCATTCCTTATGGGAAGTAATAACAAATAATCACACTCAAAATCAGTAGCTATGATGATCCAACAGAAAACTTATATTTTACAATTTTTATTGTATGTATGCATGTATATATTTTTCTAAAGAAAACAGTGAAATTCTGCTTCCACTGAAGGCAATTAACAAATTTATATTAATTTCTCTGAGAATATAACATAATTTTTACTTGATAGTCCAATTCCTCTTCAGGGGTACTCATTTGTCATTTATTAGGAATATTTTTTCCCTATTTTTTTCCTTTCCTTAGAAGGACAGAGAAGAAAGTATAAAGTTCAGAAATAGAAGATTAAAAAGATGATGTCAGACTTTCAATTGATGAGCTGATCTGCATCCTGAGGAAAAGTAGTTCATTTCCATGGAGTAAAAAAGGATCAGTGAGCATGAAGTTGAGGTTTACAAAAGCTTAATAGAAGAAGTAGTATGAATACAGATTCATTTTTGAGTGGAGAGAAACTGCCAAAAGTAATGAAGTAAGTGTGTTGAGGGTAAGTAGGAATGCTGGAAAATACTTTCCAACAGAAAGTTAAAACCCCAAACAATTAATAGTCATTAACAGGAATTTTTGAAGTATCATCCTTAGCTCAGATATTTTTAATGTTACCTATGAAGGACCTCCCAATCATTTTAAATTTATTTTGAAGAGATGAAATCAAAATGAACATTTCTTGTTAAAAAAAATAGTTACAGGTTCTTGCATATCATAGATTAAGGTGTTGTAGGGTCCTGAATACTTGAAAGGACTAGTTCAAGCCCTCTCCTTCCAGTCCTCTATCTACACCAGAAATGCCTCTGTCTACACTAGAAATGCCCCTAGAGTTGCACCCCAGGGTCTGATTTGCCTTTGTTGCTGCAGCACTGCTCTGTTACCTTGCGCTCAGCTTATTTTCCACCAGGACCTCCGTGTCCCTTCCATCATGACTTCTCCTCAGCCACACAGATCCTAGTGCCTACTGGATCTTTGGCTAATTTGTTTTATTTTGTCCCTGGGTAGGGCTTTCACTTGTCATTGTTAAACTTCATAGTGAAGAGACACTAAGTCAAATTTTGCAGCTTTTTTTCACTCTATTGAGCATTAATTTATGTGGAAAAAGCAAATAAATAAAACAAATAAAAAGGGAGAGTGTGCCTGAAAAAATAGTGCTTTAGAGACATTTATTTCAAAAGTATATGCAACATTAGGTTTATTTTATAATAAGTAGAAATTAAAATCTCTGAGTTTTTTAATGAACATGCTAAAATCAAAAGTTAATACTATCTCTGATTCTGTTTCAAACTCTTTAATGAGAATTTTTCATTCCACTCCTGCAGATCAAACCATATCATCCTGTGAGAAACCCCTTTTAAATTTTTCAATATTTCTCTGAAAATACCATCTGTTGTTTAAGTCTTATATAAACATATGTATTATCACTTATTCTTTGTTTCCTGTACTAGTAATTCATTTGATGAAATCTCATCCAATCCAGGAAATGTTGAATGATGAACACATAGTTATTATAGTTTTCTTAAATTACCTATTACATGGTTTCAGAAACACTTTCTCATGTTCTATAAAGCTGGAATTACCATGTCATTAGATTATAGAGCAGTGGTATTAATTTTCAAAATTAGACACATGATGTGTTGAAATCTACATTTCTAATAAAATAAATATTTACAAATAGGATGATGTAGTAAAAATAAATTGAATCTCAGCAATCACAATGGATAGAAAATCATGCTGAAATTAGTGTTTACAGAAATCCTAAATAGGTGAAATTCTATCTATAATCTCTCCTCTACCCCAATAGTGGATTTCACAGAAACTGAGCCTCTTAGAACTCAATTTGAATTTTGTGTATATTCGTTGAAAAACCTTTCTGAAGCTGCTCTGCAGAGAGGAGGACTCTTGACAGACCAAATAACCCTGATAATGGCTGATGATTTAAAGTTTTGTAATGTTCCCTTTTAATCTGGGGGGAAAAAAATCTATCTGAATGTCTGTAGTAACAAAGAATAATGGTGCCACTTCCCATTTGCAAGAACTAAATGCATAATGTCTTACAGTGAAGAACAATGAATTCACTATATAATAGGTAAAAATGAATAAATTAATGAATTGAAATTTCTAAATCTTGAACTTAATGAGAGGAAAAATCCTGATTATCTACCCTATCATCTACATTAGAAAATACACATATGCCATTTTTTGTGTTCTAAAACTTCTATTTCCATGTGAACAGTAAGGAGTGTTCTAGGTCTTGGTAAAGCTTCTCTGGTCCAGTTAGGGTTCGAAGGCTGAGAACTACTGTGAGTTTCATTGCTCTCTCAGTCCTGCACAACTTTCTCATCAACAAACTCTTGGGTCAGTCTCTAATGGTTCCTGAATTTTATGATGTAGATGGACAAAACTTAGGGCTTGCAGTCCAAAATAAATATCAGCTTTGCATTCAGTGTCTTTTTGGGTATATAAATGACAAGTCATTTCATATTAATGAAATAAATATGTTGTGAGTCCATATTCCAGTTATATTCCTTTACTGTTGATATAAAAAAATTGTAAGAACTCCTTCCCTCAGTAAACTTCTGCTATCAGTTCTGCAAAATATTATTCTTTTCCCTGTAACTGGATAATGGCTTTGTTTCTTTCATCTCAATAGCATTTCATTAATTTATTTCCTTCTGTGCTGGCTGTGCTAGAACTTTTTAAACTGGGAATTTTGAGGGGTAGTGGACTGACCCCAGCCAGTAACTGAGCATCTAATCTGAGTTTCTTCCTCTTCCTCCACAGTGAGATGGAGGAAACATTCAGAAAAGCAAACATACCAAAAACTTGTGAGTCAAGATAAACTGATTTTAATAACTGAAGGGAAAAGAAACAAACCAAACCAAACCAACCAACCAAGCAATCAAACAAACAAAACACAAACAATGCCATAACCACATGCCATAACCCCACATAAACAAGCAAGTGATGCAAAGACAATGACTCATCACCTCCTACAAACAGACCAATGCTCAATCTTTGAGCTATGATCCCTTCCAAAAAATGTTGTCCCAAACTTATTGTTGAGCATGGTGTCATACAGTACGGGGTATCCTTTTGATCCATTGGGGTCAGCTCTCCTGTCTGTGTCCCTCACAAATTTTTGCCAAAACTTGCTCAGGGTAGGGTAGGCTGAGAAGCAGAGAAAGCCTCAATGCTGCACAAGCGTGCTCAGCAATAGCTAGAACAATTGTATCACCAACATTGTTTTCTTTACAAATCAAAGCACAGCACCATACAGGATGCTAGGAAGAAAATAGTCTCTATTCTAGCCAAACCAAGGGAATGTAAATTATCAGCTATATGGATTATACATGCCTGAAAGTAATATATATATACAAATTCTGAACTTTTGAGATAACAGTGCGAAATCATTAGGAGTAATCACAGTATTAGTATGAGTATATACACACTGCATACTATATTTGCAGAACTATGCTCTCACTTGCAAGTATCCTTAGACCCAGATAATGCTCTTCGTGCATCAATCCCAAAGCACTTTATATATCATGCAAATAATAACACAGATCCTCAGCTGATGATCAAATGGACTCACAGGGGCAAAGTTTATTCACAGAGCTTTCTGATTTGTATAGATGAGAAAAAACAAAGAATTAAAATCTGAATCCTGAATAGGAAACATCTACTATGAGCATATCCAAATCAAAGTTTTAATCTAGACCAGAGGAAGCTTTTGAAGCAATCTGCTTATTGCTAGTCCATATGAAAACTATTTCAGTTCATTATAGAGCACTTGTCTCCACCTAAGAACTGGGATTATTTCAGAGAAGTGGAAAATGAATTGCAGGAATGCACTGAATGATCTTCAGCTGAAAATATGTATTCAGTGCATATGACCAAACTGAATTTACTCTGAAATAAAACACCTTGAGATGTGTGATCCACAGGGTGATGATTATATCCTCCATAATAAGATTTTTTCTCTACACATCAATTCCTTTTCATCCACACTGATTTCAGAAGTACCTGTAGACTATGTAACTAGCAAGAGTAACATACTACAGATAATTTGAGCTGACTATATTTTATTTGTACTCTAAAAATATTTTCTAGGATCTGTCTCCATCCCTCTCTCCCTCCTCTTTCTCAGGCACATGCACTTACACGCACTCACACCTCCCTCCTTCTTGAATTGGGAACAGAAAAGGCTCAAAATAGTTTCAAATCCTACGGTTAACATTTTATCAGAACACAGGTGATATAAAAAAAAGTATGAGAAAATAGGGATAACTCTTTGATTGAAGTCATTAAATACAAAACTTTCCTTTTCCCACTGTGTCATTGCAGTGACTTTGCATTTTTTTCTTCTGTTGCTTCTTCCAATCTAACAATTTTCAGAGCTTCCTGGGCTGAATAAACTTCAAAGTATTCCCTTTTTTGTTTGTAGGAAAGTTTCTTATGTTACCTTTGAGGTTTTTCTTTGGTCTCTTGTCTGATTGTAGGCAGACTCCTGCTCTTTTGAGGGTCTTCAAAGCTACATGGCAATATCTTTCATTTCCAGTTTTCTCTCTCTGACACTTCAGATATCTCTTTCCAAACATGGACATGCACATACACAAATGTGAAGATGATGAGTTATATTTAAGGAGATGTAAATTCCCCCTTTGCTCTGGAGTTTATCATTGAGCTAGAATAAACTGATCAGGACAAGTAAACGCAAAATATATTGAATTGCTGTGAAATTCACAATGTTTTATTATGCTTGGTTAACAAAATACAGTATTTATACTGTAAAGCAGAAGATTATAAATTAAATGATTCATCCTTCTTGAGAAGTCTCAGATAAAAGACATAAAGGCTAGCACAGTTGACCTTAACTTGAGCAAATTAGAGAAAGATGCATAGCACAAATGAAAACTTGTTAAATAGAAAGAGAAACAAGTTATCACTGTTTCTAAAAACCCAGAAGGTATTTACAGTAGATCTGAGAAAACTGTAGGAGTATTTAATTAAGATCTCTCATTATATCTTTTTAAATCTTTGAAAAGTCTGTTTATTCTAGCTTCTAGCAATGTTGCAGTCAGTGTAATTATCATCATTAAACAGTATCTTTGTTGAACTCCACAAATGTATAGCAGAAAAAAAAAAATCATGAAGATAGGATGCCTGAATTAACTCTTTGATGATTATACTCTAAAGCCATGGCTGTTTGCTAATCAGTATATCAGTGGAATTCAGTATATGAGAAGCATCTCACGTCATGAGATTCAGACTGTCACCATTCAGCATTTCATAAAATTTTCTCTTTCTGACTACTCTGTCATCTTGTGGATTCTGAAACTGTTCTATATTTGCCAAGAGTTTTAGAGCTCAGGCAATTGAACAAAAGACCTCTTAGAAGTGTGCTCTGAAGGCATTGACAGGCCCAGACATCCCTGGCCATCCCCCTAGACCTCCCCTCACATTGCACATTGTCCCAGGATCCACTGAAATCCCCCATGGCTGTCAGCCCCTGAGTGCTGTGACAGCAAGAAGTGGTGCTGGTCAGGGAACAGCTTCCTTCCTCTAGTCTAAGTGAAATTGTTTCTATGGCAGAGATGACTACAAAAGCAAGGGATCATTTCAGAGGAGAGGTGCCTTGGGTGAGCATGAAACTTGTTTCCATCAGTGCCATGGAAAACTAAGGAATGGACTGTTTTCTTTGTCTTCNTTTGTGGGGGGGGGGGGGGGGACACAGAATGGGGGGATGGGGGTGTCTGTGAGGTTATTTGGGGGAGGATTTGTTTTTTTTTTCAAATACTGGAACACTGAGAAATAATTAAACCCAGAAACAGTCTCTGATTATTGCCAAGAATACATGGCATAATGGAAAGTTCATATCTAAATGTAAACACTAGCATTAATCAGCAATGTTGCATAGAAGGAAAGCTGTTCAAAATAAAATTTCTATTATGTAAACAGTATGTTTTTTTGAGTAGTTTTAAGGTATATACATGACAATCGATAACCTCATAATATATGTACATACTTACAAGAGACTGAATACAATTAGATATTGAGCATCTTCAGTCCATTTTAATATATAAAAAATTAGAAATACTGATAATCTCATGTGGAATATAGCTATATCAAATATATGTTAGACTATTAAAATTTCATAAATTTGTAGTTAATGTATTTAATTAGAAAGTTGAATTATATTAAAAGCGCTGACAGCCCAGGACCAAATGTAAAAAATACTTTGAGTTATTTTTTGTGACTTATAAAATGTATGCATCAATCTACATCACGTGTTCCACACAGGGAAATACTGATATTTGTATGCTAATTAATTATGGAACTACTGGTAAATTCCCAACTGTTCACCTGCCTTGTAGAGTTTAGAACTGCCATCAATCACTTTTTCTCCTTTAAAACCTTGCATTTAAGTGACATTTTCTTTATATTTTGCATTATTCTTGTGTTTTTCCATGTGACAGCAGTAATATTTTTCTTTCCCTATCCCTTAGTTCTGTAATTCAACCATAACTGGAGATGGCACTAAATAAGTTAGACTGTAATTCTGAAAGTATGCAACAAATCCAAAAGATATTGTTTTCTGAATTAATAAAACATGAGACAAATGGAAATGTAATTCTCAAAAATGCTTTCAGTTCCACAAGTGTAGATTGGGAAAGAAAGTGTTTGTTTTTTTTTTTTTTTTTTTCACTGCTTACTTACAGTTTCATTCTTTTTTTCTTTTTTCAAAAAAATGTAATATATTTTGAGNTACACATCAATTCCTTTTCATCCACACTGATTTCAGAAGTACCTGTAGACTATGTAACTAGCAAGAGTAACATACTACAGATAATTTGAGCTGACTATATTTTATTTGTACTCTAAAAATATTTTCTAGGATCTGTCTCCATCCCTCTCTCCCTCCTCTTTCTCAGGCACATGCACTTACACGCACTCACACCTCCCTCCTTCTTGAATTGGGAACAGAAAAGGCTCAAAATAGTTTCAAATCCTACGGTTAACATTTTATCAGAACACAGGTGATATAAAAAAAAGTATGAGAAAATAGGGATAACTCTTTGATTGAAGTCATTAAATACAAAACTTTCCTTTTCCCACTGTGTCATTGCAGTGACTTTGCATTTTTTTCTTCTGTTGCTTCTTCCAATCTAACAATTTTCAGAGCTTCCTGGGCTGAATAAACTTCAAAGTATTCCCTTTTTTGTTTGTAGGAAAGTTTCTTATGTTACCTTTGAGGTTTTTCTTTGGTCTCTTGTCTGATTGTAGGCAGACTCCTGCTCTTTTGAGGGTCTTCAAAGCTACATGGCAATATCTTTCATTTCCAGTTTTCTCTCTCTGACACTTCAGATATCTCTTTCCAAACATGGACATGCACATACACAAATGTGAAGATGATGAGTTATATTTAAGGAGATGTAAATTCCCCCTTTGCTCTGGAGTTTATCATTGAGCTAGAATAAACTGATCAGGACAAGTAAACGCAAAATATATTGAATTGCTGTGAAATTCACAATGTTTTATTATGCTTGGTTAACAAAATACAGTATTTATACTGTAAAGCAGAAGATTATAAATTAAATGATTCATCCTTCTTGAGAAGTCTCAGATAAAAGACATAAAGGCTAGCACAGTTGACCTTAACTTGAGCAAATTAGAGAAAGATGCATAGCACAAATGAAAACTTGTTAAATAGAAAGAGAAACAAGTTATCACTGTTTCTAAAAACCCAGAAGGTATTTACAGTAGATCTGAGAAAACTGTAGGAGTATTTAATTAAGATCTCTCATTATATCTTTTTAAATCTTTGAAAAGTCTGTTTATTCTAGCTTCTAGCAATGTTGCAGTCAGTGTAATTATCATCATTAAACAGTATCTTTGTTGAACTCCACAAATGTATAGCAGAAAAAAAAAAATCATGAAGATAGGATGCCTGAATTAACTCTTTGATGATTATACTCTAAAGCCATGGCTGTTTGCTAATCAGTATATCAGTGGAATTCAGTATATGAGAAGCATCTCACGTCATGAGATTCAGACTGTCACCATTCAGCATTTCATAAAATTTTCTCTTTCTGACTACTCTGTCATCTTGTGGATTCTGAAACTGTTCTATATTTGCCAAGAGTTTTAGAGCTCAGGCAATTGAACAAAAGACCTCTTAGAAGTGTGCTCTGAAGGCATTGACAGGCCCAGACATCCCTGGCCATCCCCCTAGACCTCCCCTCACATTGCACATTGTCCCAGGATCCACTGAAATCCCCCATGGCTGTCAGCCCCTGAGTGCTGTGACAGCAAGAAGTGGTGCTGGTCAGGGAACAGCTTCCTTCCTCTAGTCTAAGTGAAATTGTTTCTATGGCAGAGATGACTACAAAAGCAAGGGATCATTTCAGAGGAGAGGTGCCTTGGGTGAGCATGAAACTTGTTTCCATCAGTGCCATGGAAAACTAAGGAATGGACTGTTTTCTTTGTCTTCCAGTGCAGGAGCTAGGAAGCAGATCCAAATCAGAAGGTGGCACTTCACAGAAAGCAGCTGTCCTGTGTAAAGCTGAGCAAGGGCTTTTCCAATCTCAGTGATTNCTTACTTACAGTCTCATTCTTTATTTCTGTTTTCAAAAAAATGTAATATATTTTGAGAAATGTATTACACAAACCTAAAATCAAATAGAAACTTAACATTTAAGATAACACAAGGTGATCTGTAGTTTATATAAGCAAAATAGATCACTCATTACATTATTTAATTAGGAATGCATATGTACCTGCCATTGGCTCCATCAGACTTTCAATCAAAGTCTTTAAGATCATCCTTTGCTCATTCTATTCAAAATCGTACCTGGCATCGTGTGAATATCAGTCATTTTGAAAAGTGCATACAGCAGTGTTCTAACCAAGTTCCACCAGCAAGTGTTTCAGAAAACTTTTGAAAGAGGTGATTATTTCTTTATGCCAACCAGAGTACCAGGAAAAGAACCCATAATTTCTCTGAGAGCTCAGTAGCAGTGTCCTGACACTAATGGTGTTCTTCGGGGATGGAGTATTTTTAAAGAGATTTGGATTTTTTGTAATAGTAGGAAGACAGCTATGATTTTATTTATTTGCTTCTCTACTTGTGTCAGGAGTTTAAGGAAATACCAAACAACTTTAGATTTTTTTTCTGAGTCATCTGAATTCTGCAGCACATTATGGCATTTCTCAGATGCTGTTTCCCCACAGCCCCAAAGGGTGGTTTGTGCCAGTGGCAGAGGCCCAGAGAAGAGATCCAATGAGCTTGTGAATTGTTTTTGCATGATGATGTCCCAAGAATGGGAAATTGAGAGTTTTCTACAACACATTTCCCTAAGATATTAGTTTGTTAGACCAGCTACTGATGCTAGTCAGCATTTGTAACAAATGATATTCAGATATAGCCAGAAGGCTGCCCCTTCAGGCTGACGATATGGATGGCATTGACACTTCTGAGAGAAGAAAATTCGATAGAATGGGTGCAAGCTACTTCCCACCCACTGACACACTGGCAGAGAGCAATCCAAACAAATCAGGCTGTAGATATGCACATAGGACTGACCCACTTACTGAAATCTACCCAAGGCATAAACCTTATTAGTAACGTATCTTCAGATACGTTTCAGTTGTTACGTTCATGGAAAGTACTATGGAGACAGGTCTCTGAAAAAGTATGGGAATTGTGCTGAACCATTGTGATATGACTTCAAATGCTTATCTTATGCTGTCTTGAAAAATTTTGTACTATGTTAAAATTTATACACAATTCGAGTATATAATGAAAAACTATTGTGCATCTATTGAAAGAAAAGAAATGCAGTGTAAGATTTATAGATGGTATTGTATCCTTTCCAATTGAGTTTTTGCTTTAAATGTCACCATAAGGATTATATAATCAAAAAAAGAGATAATTGTTAATGTATAGCAATGTTCAAATAAAGATTGTGTAATAAATGCCTTACATAATTCTACGAGTATGATGTAGATTTTATTGAATATTATTAACTTGTATTGTTATTTTAATAAAACTAAAGCATACATATGGTCTACTACTTTTGATACAAACAAGCTCTGTATCCTGCTTGTCAAAAAAGAGATACTTAATAATACAGTTATAGGGAATGTATTACTGGATATAGGGTAATACACTATACCATAGGGTTTAGGAAAATATACTTTACTGTGTTATCCTTTTGAGTCTAAGGGAAACTCTAAATACCTGCAATATAAAATTAAAAGAAAAAAAGAAGTCTTGACTATAATTCTTTTGCTTGAAGAAATTTGAAAGTTATGTTAACAATTAAGAAAGATAAATAATATAAAGAGTGAGACCTGAGACCCTTTATCCTGTTTTCAGAATTCATTACTTAATTTTTAAAATCAGATTATTACTTTTGGACTATCAGAAAAAACTTTCTTGGCAAATGGTGATTAGGGATTTTTTTCTAGTAATACAGTGAAGAATTTCAACTGCTTTTAATTTCATTTGCCATTTTTTAACCATTTTTTTGGATTCACTTCAAAATTATATGCATACGGTTTTAATACTTAAATAAAAAATGTAAAAGGTGTTTTGCGTCCTCATTCCATAGCATTAAAGAAGCTTACAGGAGAAGGCATGTGTTATATTGTTATACTGCATTTTTGCACATACAGTCCAATAGAAGAATTTGGAAAACAGAGGGAAACAGAAATCTCTGACTTGAGACCACCTAGAAAATATCAAAAATCCTGTTGTGTTGATGAGGTGTTTGAGGATTCAGCTTTGGTTTGTGTAGGAGATGGTAATAAAGTTTGGTAATTGTTATCAATTTTCAGACAGGATTTTTTCTTAATGTGTTTTTTTGCTTAGAGCTAGACAAACATGAAAGTAAAATGAAAAGTCAAGATCCTGTATTAAAATATATATGATAAAATAGGTACTAAAATCAGTAGGGAGGTTCCAATTCAATCCAAAGATTCATAATACTAAATAGCTTTAAAATGCAATGTATTAATACTTGAAAGGAAAATGTTATTTGGCTTTCATATGAGATCTAATATAACTTATAATTTTGCATAATTATGTTCCAGTCTGTTTTTCATAGAAATAAATCTATTCTAGAGAAAATGCTATGTTTGAATTTCTGGAACATTTCAAAGAAATCTTACTAAGTATAAAAGAAAACAATAAGCTTATCTGAAAAGGCACTCTGTCTTTTAAACCATTAAGAGCATTAAACACAATTAAATAAGAATTTGTGGTTTGCATTAATGTCTGAAGCCAAATATATATACATAAATATATATATCTCCTATTTCCTTGACCTTTTTCTCAATATATTATTCTATGTTTCATACAGTCCTGTGGTATTACCCCTTCTCTGGGTTAACTTTTCTGCAAGAGCATTTAAATGTCTCAATGAGTCTCATACTCTGGTTCCCATATTTTTCTGTGGCACAATGAAGAGTACAGCTCTTTTGCTCTCTGAATGGTCTCCCTTACTCCTGCCTTACCTTGGGGAGGGATGTGGGATGGTATCTTTGAGACATTGAAATGTTAATGGTTCATGACAAAACAATCAGCCATTGGCAGAGGTGGCAGGACAGGACACTTTGATGTGTTTTCAGCACCTGGATGTGGGAAAGGAGGAGTATTTTAGTGGGTATGATGGTGAAACCTCTGAGCCCTATAAGAAAGAGGGAGTGAGCACCCACCACTGGAGGCTCTGGGTTTTGAGACAGATAAGGCAGAAGGCTGATAAGAGCAGAGGAGCACAGTGCTTTTGTTCATGCCAATGTCCTCCCTTACACAATGGGCTCAGTTGTAAAATCCCTGCCCTGGGGAGCGTCACATTCACACAGGACATTCCCACTTAAACTGAGGATTTTTATCCCGGCAGAAGGGGCATAGCTGGCCCAGCTGTGCTGATGTTCCTGTCTTAGAGGCTGTCACAGACCACCGAAGACGCCCCACATGCCTCAGGCTCATTTCTGGGGCCTTCCACCAGAGGACTTGCATGTCAGCCACAGGGCTGGAACAGATCCGCTGTGCTGCTACAGAGAGCACAAAACTCCCCCACGCCAGGGGAGGCACCTGAGCATTGCTGTGTAAGTGTAACTGCACATTAAAGCACTAAACTCTGTGTTTCACAGGCTTCCCCGCCCCCAAAAGATCGAGACTCTGGCCATCACTTGGACCAACAGGCATCAAAATTGCAACAATCCAGTCTTGTTGCTGGATCCACAAGCGATGATACCTTTCTAGCCTTATCCTTTCTCTTTCTTTTTTTTTCCTTATACATTTTCTTAAGTGTTATTTTTATGCTTTTATATTGCTGTATCACTCCAGATAATAGCCAAAACAGCAATATACTTGCTTTCCTTTGCATCCAAATTGTTCTAAAATAAAACCTACACATATAGATGTATATTTATAAATGCCAATCATTCAAAGTAATTTCATTCTCATTCACCCCAAAGGATCTATTATCACGAACCTTAGTTACTCTTGTCTTCAGGGGCTGGTCATAACATTATTGAACAACAATAAAGGGGTCTGGCCGTGTCTCCCTAGCAGCTACTGTAAAAACTTTACCCTGTTCTGGCCATCCTAGGACATGGATCTAATCCTGCGTGTGGTTCTGACATAAACAAAGAGGTAGTGAGTGGAGATACTGTCAGGCCAAAATATAATTAAAATAAAATATAATATTGAAATAGTTTAAATAAAATTAGAGACTTCTTTTTAAAAATGTTTCGTTTCCTTGTCCTTCACATCCCCTCTTCTTCATTATTAATTTAATTTTATTGAAGCATAATTCTAGTAAAGTCAATGGTAAAACTTTAAATCATCCATTTTATTATAACAGTAGCACAATTTTTACTTCTTCTGTATGGTTTTCCTCATTAAGAATTCAAAGCTAAGTAAGCTTATTTCCTGAGCAAAAAAGGTCAAGATGAGGTATAGAAGGTATGTCTACATTTTATGAAGCAGTGACATGCACTGAAATTGTGTTCTGAACAAACTCCACATTCAGAAACAGCAGAGATGCAGCAAAGCAATGCAGACCAATTTTTCTGGACATAGCACATCATAGGCAAGTTTCTAGGACATGAGCTAGAATTGCTTCTTTGTGCAATACTGTGCCATCAGGTTTGGTGTTAATTCTGCAGCCTAAAAATACTGCTGGAAATAGAGCTGCAAAAAAATGCTGGAAGTCTTTCCACTGCCATAAATGACATTTTGAATAGAGCCCTAAAATAAATTAAAGCCCAATGGAAATATATGTATTTGGAGATTCTTAATCTCTTATTTCTTTTCATTTTTATTAAATGGTACAAATAGTTGTGTCAATTGCCATAGACTCATATAAAAAATTAGTGTTGAAAGGCACTCAGGAAGTCATCTGTTCCAATCGTCCAATTAAAGCAGCATCAACTTTGTGATTTTTATCAAGGTGCTTAGAATTTTGTTTTAACACCTCCAGGAATTAATTTCCCACAATCTAGCTGTCTTCACTAAACCACCAGACTGAAGGATATATTTACTGTCCCACCTATGAATGTCAGTTTTTATAGGCATGGGAATGATTCAAAGTAGAATTAAAAAGTTTCAGCCTTTAGAGAATAATGATTTTATAGCAAATATTCTAACAATTTTGGGATTTCTCTTACCCCATTTTAACTTCTACACAACAGTTACTTTTTGTTCTTCAGCTATTACTTTAACTACTTTTAAATTTTTTTCAGATCAAAAATTATAACAAAAGTTTTCTATCTATCCTGTGAATAATATAGTGATGTTATGTTAATATTTACAAATTCGTACCACTATATTTTTGTGGAGATTCTGTACCTTTTGCATCTAAACTTTTTGAGTTATCATCATCATTATTCAGAAAGTTTCATTTTGCATAAATGACTCCATAGATCAATAGTGAGAATCATTATCATTTTCTTGTTTATCTTGTACTCTTTCCTGATGTTTATTCCTGTCTTAGTTGGAAATTGCTCAGCAGATAGTTTTCTAACACTTTTTCTATTTGTGCATGAAATGTATCTAGTCAGAGATTTTTTAATTTCCTTTTTTTGTTAAAGTGATATTTCATCTCATACACAAAACCCAAGAAGGAGGACGGGAAAGAATGACATGATGGATGAGCTCATGTAATGTCACTTAAATCTCAAGGAATAAAATGAAAGATGGATACTATAATTAAATTTTGTAATTAACAAACCTATCTGGTGTGCCTATGAGCAAAGTATTAGAAAGTTGTGTCTTTATATAACTTTTCTAGTCCTGTATTTTATCCAATTTTAGTGACTATATGGATGCTGTAAGAGTGAAGAATAAAGCAAAATATTTGATTTTTATTTCTTAATAATTTCTGATTCCAGCCCTTCTTAAATTCTATAATGTTTTCTTTTTTTCTAAACTGGAGATACAAAAAATATGAGCTCCAAAAGATGTGAATAGCTCTTTTATATTTACTTCAGTGAGGGGGTTTGTCCTAGTGACTAATAATAGAATAAAGTAAAACTAAAATTTTAAAACCTGCAATCAAGAACAAACTTTTTGTTACACATTAACTATTCCTAAAGAATACCAAAAAACCCCTGAAAACAAAACCACCATCATGCCCTCAAAGAGCTCATGGGATTGAATCAGACCTGGAACCAGTGTGTCAAAAAAACATGGAATTATTTGTAGACAGAAGAGTCGTCTCTGTGGTTCCTTTCAGGGATTTGATAAATCCATTGTCCTCTGACACATTCTAAATCATTGTCACATTATACATATTAAAAGTGAAGAAATAATCCAAGTCTACTTTTAAGTGCATGGTGCAAAATATCTGTGTCACCCTATGTCGTAGTTGAACCCCAGATGTCAACAAAGTCCGCCCAGCTGCTCCCTCATTCTCATCTGTGATGAGGAAGTGAATCAAAAAGGTAAAAGTAAGAAAACTTGTGGATTTAGACAAAGGCAGTTTAATAGCAAAACAGCAAAAGCTGCATGCCCAAGTAAAGCAAAACAAGGAACTTATTTACCACTTCCCATGGCAGGCAGGTGTTCAGCCATCTCCAGGAAAGCAGGGATCCATCACTCCTAAGGGTGACTTTGGGAAACAAACACCATCACGCTGAATGTTGCCCTCCCTTCCTGCTTCTTCCCTCAGCTTTATATGCTGAGCATGGCACCATATAGCCTGGAATACCCTTTGGGCAGTCTGGAGCTGTGTCCCCTCCCACCTGTTTGCACACCCCCAGCCTCCTCACTGGTGGAGTGGACTAAGAGACAGAGGAGGTCTTGACTCTGTGTAAGCACTGCTCAGCAGCAGTGAAAGCATATCAGAATTATCAACAGTTTCCAGCACAAATCCAAACTATATTCCTATACTAACTACTGAACTGAACAAAATTAACTTTTTCCCGGCCAAAACCAGCACAATTCTCTTAACTTCGTAAAACCTTTTCCTTTCAAATGAAATGGAAAGTTTCTCTTAGATCTTAGTTTTGTGAATATCATTTTAAGGAAAGTTAACTCACTAACCTAATGGAAGGGTACTTGGATATTAGGAATCAATAAAACAGTAATGGAAATAGAGAAGGTAGGATTCTCTTTGTGTCTAAGAACTAAATGACATATTGTATGTTTTTGATGTTGCTGGTTTTTTTGACTAAACTTGCTAAAATTGCCATCTCTAAATATCACATTAGAAATACTCAGAACCATTTCTGTTTATCCTTTAATTTGAATTGGTATATGTATGTATATATATTATTAGTATAATATAAATTAATTTGTTCTGACTACTTGCATTACAATTCATTAATTATCCCCTTTCCATAAAACTGAATTCATACAGGGTCTAGTGAACTGCATATTAGATTTTGTTAATACAGCAGATAACATTGAAATTTCATTTCTAGAAAATATGTTTTATATTTTGTATTGGTTTTAGTGCCAGAATTCTAATTCTTTACCAAATGTCTGAAATGTGCAGTGTGCAGAGAGGGTTTGGCAAACCAAAGAATGACTGTGCTGAGTGGTAAACTGTCACTGGAATATGAAAAGTCAGTAGCACGGTTACATTCCAGGAACTTCATCCAGAGTCAGAGGGAAGTAATTGAATGACTGAATCCACAAATAATCCTTGAAGATCCTGTAAAGTTCCATCTCCAACATTTGTTTTTCTCATAATTCATGCATTTGACCTAGACATTTTCCATTTTTTTTCCTCCTAATTCTCCTGCTTCACTCTCTTTCTCTGGAGACTGGAAGTTCTTCTTTTCCATTGTAAATGGAATAAAGGGTTTTTTTCAGCTCTGTTTCTTTTAATGCCCCCTTTTAGTTGTCTCTTTTGCTTACATGTTCATTTTCCTTCTGTTCTGAAATTTTAAAGGGTACTAGATTCATGAAGGTATTTCTCTTTTCGCAGATTACTTGATGCATTTCTTATTTTAAGTATTAATCTTTTTGAAATACTCATTTTTTCTATAATATCTACTTGGAACTTCAAATAAGAATAAAATATCTATACCTAACTATTCCTCAGTAGCCGATTTATGAATATATTATACCTGTAGAATGTACTTCAGGATTAGAAATGGCCTGTGTCAGTTTTCAAAAAGAATTTAAAATAACCAATAATCATTTCTCTATTCTGCTGCTGCAAAAAAAAAAAGGAAAAAAATTTAAGTATTCAACAAGTGTTAAATTTCCTCCCTCAGGAATTATCAATTTTTTCTCATATCCTTAAAAGTATAATGATATTAACACACAGGTGTCAAACATTATTATGATTAAGTATATAATTACGTGATTAATTATAAATTTTATTATCATAGGTGAGTTTAGCTTGATAGAGTAGTGCAGTAGTTTCCACTAACTGAATTTAGCTTAGGCTTTTTACCAGGTGCTGTGGCTGCCAACTCATGGCTGACTTGATTAGTCATATGAAAAGCCAAAAAAATCCAAAAACCCTTATGGTCAAGACCAGTGGGGAAAAAAAAAAAAATATGTTTGGTGAGGATTTAATTACAATGTTATTTGCAGTTATATCTGATTTTTTTCTAGTTTTAATAGAAAAATGCCACTACTAATACCATAAAAATTGCTCAGCATAAACTTCCCAGAATCTAACCCCTCCCTTTGTGTTGCACTCACCTTTGAAATGCTCCTTTGGGCCCTAAATTCACAGATGTTTGTCTTACATGAGTTGAACTGCATGGGGCTTAGGCAATAAGAAGCCAGCAGAAAACAGAATTCTTTGGGGCGGAATATGAAGAGCTAAAAGAAATTAAAATAAAATCAGGACAAGACAGATCCTTACACTAAGTATTGTTAAGTAAATAAATAGCCGATGAACTGTTACTCCCAATGAAAACAATAATGCATATTCCAAAACATATTTATTTAAATATTTACATTTAATACACCAATTCTGACTCCATCATTTTTCTTGCTGAAATCACCCAATGAATTTTCTAATAATTTTTTTAGCCATGCTTGTACCAAATGAAAAATATATTAGTCAGCATAAAACTAATAAAGCTAGTCATAACTCCTTAAAATTCTAAGAAGTAATTAATCCACAGTAGACACAGCAGCATTAGAGGGAGTGATAGAAAAATGTTACTGATTTTTAAAAAGAAAGGAACAAGTAAACTGGCTTTCTAACTGTTGAGAAGAAACTATTATGAAATATATATTAGTAGATATTTTAAATCTGTTCTCACTCTATTAAAAAAAAGAAAGAAAATAAAGGGTTTATAAAGAGTTTATGCTTATTGTGAGTATGACAATAGGCAAGACTGCAGCAAAGTTATACTCTCTTACTGTAAGTATGTCATTACTCATTGTGAGAAACTGCATATGAAATCAGTGGATGAAATGTAAATTAAAGGATGTGTTAATACTTACTCAATTGAGATAAGTAAGATTAAAATAGTATTCAAATGATATTTCATGTTAATTAGATTCATCTTGTCAAATATTGTATGTATTCCAGTACATTCAGAAAATTAACTGTATTCTTTGGAATTAATTTAGCAGTTTAAAATAAATCTTACTTTATTATGAGAAGTCTACTCTCAGCAGTAGCTTTATTAACTTGTTATTTTTTTAATAAAATAGATTTTAATTCTTCATACAAGATTTTGTTTTTCAAATTCAGGGCATGTAAAACTTTCAGGATGTTATTTGAAAACTGCAGTATTTGCTGTTTCTCTAATCTACTAGAAAATTTTCTTAGGCTTGACATTTTGCATGGCAGTGATTCATAACAGACTGCACAAAAATCTATCTGTATATTGAATATAACTATCATGAGTCAAGTTAATTGCTTTTTTGACCATCATAAGTAATATTATCATGTTTGTTACTAAAGGTAAAATTTTTAGTTTAGTAAAGCATAGGTCTGGTTACATTTTTTTCCCTCTAGGTTTCTAATGGTGATGTTGTATATTTTGTCTTTTCCTCTGGGGCTTCTGTTAATTTCATTGAATGTTCATCTGTCAAAAGAATTAGAAATATTTAGTTATTAAGTAAGAAATTACACTATTACTATTATTATTTCCAGGAAATATGATCTCACATTGTGATTCTAACAAGTCCATGGTCACAAGTAGAAAATAAAAATACTTAAGCAGTATAGAAATCTAAGACGCATAACAATAGGTGTCTCCCTTGTGTTTCATTTCTAAAGTTTGAATATTCACCTCTTATGTGTGCTGAATAAACAGAAACAAGGAGTATATATTGTTGATTCTTCAAAGAGGTGCAGAAGTATCAGGTTATGTCTACCACTTTTTTATGGCCATTGAGAGCCCTTTGGTGAGATGAGATACTTACAAGTGAATAAATTATCCCTCAAACGTGATTGAATTTTAAGTAACTGTCATCTTTTCTTCTCCCATAACTTGCAGTTAATTTTGACAAAACTTACATTTTATATACTACTTCACCTGAGTGGATTCCAATAAAAAGTTGTTAAAATGTGTCAAACTTATGACATACACATGAAAGAATGTTTTTAATGTAGAAGCTTAATGACTAAATATGCTGATGCTTCACACACTGGTGAATTACAGTGGGTGGATACAGGCTTTCCAGGTAGGTCAGACTGGGTAAAAACAGTAAGAAATCTCACACTGACCAGGTTTTCATGGAGAATTTTCACCATCTTGAAATTTGCTAAAACATCTACATATCACTGCACAAGGAATCTGTGATTGCACTGATGACAATTTCCCAGCAAAGCTGATCAAGAAACTGACAAGGAAGGGTTGCCACTCGAACACGTTATTTACAAACGAGGAAGAGTGAGCTGTGGATAGAAATCTGGGGACAATCTCGGCTGCAGGGATCATGCTAAAGTGGAGGTTATGATACCAAGAGGAGGAAGCAGTACAAAAAGCAGGGCCAGAACCCTGAACTTCAGGAGTGCAACCTTTAACCTTGTATTACTTTTGTGGCAAAGTTTTCAGGGATAGGAAAGCCAAAGGAATGACCTCTTTCTATGTGAAACAGAGCCAAGTTGTGAATATGTGAGAGAAATACCCCTGCAGACACCAAGGTCACAAAGAGAGGGAGGAGGAGTTCCATGTGCCAGAGCAGAGATTCCACATCAGACTGTGATGAAGACCATAGCGAGGCAGATATTCCCCTGCAGGGACCCATTCTGGAGCAGCTCATAGAGAACTGTATAGTGTAGGAAGGGAAGGACTCGTGTTGGAGAAAATCAATGTTCCTGCCCATTTGCTTTTTGTTACCCCTTGTTCTGAAAAGGAACCTAATTTTTGAAGAGCATTAGGTTTAAAGCTTTTATCTGCAGTAGCTGCAGAATCATCTTCTAATGATCTCTCACAGAAAAATCAGAAAAATCAGAAAAAACTGTGGCATAAACAAATTTTGAACTAAATTGAGCCTTCAAAAAATTAACTGGATGAAAGCGGAGTGGAGTTGGGAGTCATTTTATGAGAACATCGAAGTATAATGATAAATAGGAAGTTGCTTTTATTCTCTCTGTGAAGCATGGAATACATGAAAGGAATGAAAAGAATGAATCGTGATGTTTCTCAAAATTGGATTATTCACTTTGGGAGAAGGTTATTTTTATTCCTTAATAATACAATTGCTATATTTCAGTGACTCTTTGGATGAAAATTAGGGTAGTTAGTAGGGATTTTTAACTACAGAATCTGGTTTGGGTTTTTTTTCCTTTCTTTTTTCTTTTTTTTTTTTTCTTCCTGAGTTGGATTAAATAATTCAATTCCCGGGCTTCCTGTAAAAACGCTTTTATAACTTCTTACAGTCTCCTAAATTCCATCATAGAGTGTAAAAATTATTGTTCCCCTGATAGATAAAGAAAAAAATTTAATGGGCTTTCTTTGTCTTTTTCCTTTTTTTTTTTTTTTGACAGTTTACACACATTAACTAAATATCTACTTTCTTGCTAAGAGGCTTGTATGATGGGAAAAGCACACTTGCCTCTGAAAGTAGGATGAATATAATTGATTAATTTAACTTTTGTTTTGAAATAGTTCTGTATTTCCAAAATGACACTTTACAATCCCTTGCATTCCTGGTATATATTAACAGAAATAAATCATTAATTTGTGTATGAGAAGGTGACCTATACCCAGAAAGCACAGCTTTTATTAATTAGTATAAAATTCACTCCATATGTATATTTGCCAAGTGGAGATAAACAGAGTCTAATGGGGATTGGAGTGGGGATGAGGGTGGCTGCAGAAAGAGAAGCAATAAAAAAACCTGCAGAGACCTCTAGAATAATTACTCTTTGTCAATGGAAATCATCCTCCAGAAATCAAAATCACCTTGGGAAGTTATGGAAGTTTATCCTTAAGCCTTCTAGCAACAGCTGTGCTCCAGGCCACACCACTGTATGTAAAAACATGATATAGTTTTAAGATAGCAAAGTGCAAAGCCAGATATAACATCCTGGTGACAAAGGTCAGGCAGGAGCTAAGGGCCTGGAGTTAAATGCAACCCCTTTGGGTAGAGGACAATGGCTGGAGATTCCAGACATGTGTTCTTGCTGCTCTTTTTTTTACAGCACCGTGATTCTTCCAGCCCTTTGATCCAGGCTTACAGAGTTGCAGTACATCAGAGATGACCTGGAACATCAGTAATGAAACTTCTGTCAGGGGCTGCACTTTTAGAACAGGATTACAGAGAAAGATCTTTACAGCCTAGATGGGACCATCAGAGCTTGTTGGCACACTCAGGGTTCTGATATAGTCTCCATTAGCATTGAAAATTGTGTAAAATGTAGGATAAGGCATTTCAGTGTCCTTTGTCATCCTGGACCAAATATGATTCTATTGATTTGGAAAAGAATTGCCGGTGCTTGAGAGATGATTGCTATTTTGTTGTTGTTTTATCAGAATGTTAGTTTCGTACCACAGTACTGAAAAGGCTTCAGTTTGCTGCTAATTATTCTCCCCCTATGCCACTGGCTTTGTCCTGGGACAGTCAAGACAATTCTGTGAATTTGACAGCTATAATGGAGGAATGTTGGAGGAAATTCAGACGAGTGACACAATGATCAGATGCGGGAGCACCTCTAATACAACAACAGGCTGAGAGAGCTGATGTTGTCCAGCCTGGAGAAGGAAAAGGTCAGGAAGACCTTACAGAAGCATTGCCCAAAGGGGGCTTACAACAGAACAGGAGATGGATTTTTACAAGGACAGAGAGGGGACAAAGTGAAAGAGAGTAAGTTTAGAACAGGTATCAGGAAGGAATTCTTTACTGTGAGAGTGATGAGGTGCTTGAACAGGTTTCCCAGAGAAATTGTAAAGGCCCCATCCCTGGAAGTGTTCAAGGCCAGGTTGGATGGGGCTCTAAGTAATATGGACTAGTGAAAAATGTCATTGTCCATGTCTGTGGTGTTGGAACTAGATGATTTTTAGGGTCCCTTCTAACCCAGACAGTTCTGTGAATCTATGATATAACTTGAGGACTGTATGCCTAAACCATTCTGGTAAGGCACATGAAATTTAAACCAAGAACTTAGGAAGTACAGGCTGGAAGAATGGACTGTGAGGTGAATTGAGAACTGTAAGAATGGAAAGTCTCAAAGGGTTGTGATCAGCTCCAGGGAGTCTACTTGCATTGCTGTAATTAGTAATTAGGTGCTCTCCAAGGGTCAATATTAGGTCCAATCTTACTTAATTTATTCATTGATGACTTGCATAAAGGAATAGAGTGTACCCTCAGCAAGTTTGGCAGTGACACAAAGCTGGCAGGGTGCTATGTAGCCCTGAAGAAGGACCTTGACAGGCTGGAGAGATGGACAAAGGAAAGCTTGATTGTATCCTGGGGTGCACTAGGAAGAGCACTGCCAGCAGGTCAAGGGAGGTGGCCCTGCCCCTCTACTCAGCCCTGTGAGGCCACATGTGGAGTGCTGTGTCCAGTTCTGACCTCCTCAGGACAGAAGAGACCTGGAGCTACTGGAGGAGGTCCTGCAGAGGGCTTTGAATATGCTGAGTATATTGGACCATCTCTTATTAGAGAGATGAGAAGAGAAGAGAAGACAGAGAAGGTCTTGCCAATGTATGCAAGTATCTGAAGGAAGCATTCAAGAGGATGGAGCCAGACTCTTCTTGGGAGTACTGAGCAATAGACAAGAGGTAATGGGCAGAAACTGGAACACAAAGTCCCACATGAGGAAGAACCTCTTTACTGTGAGGATGTCAGAGAACTGGAACAGGCTGCCCAGAGAGGTTGTGGAGTCTCCTTCTCTGGAGAAATTCAAAAGCTATCTGGACACAATCCAGGGGATACTGCTTGACAGGGTGGGGTTGGACAAGAGGACTTACAGAGGCACCTTTCACCCTTACCTCTTCTGTGATTCTGTGATATTAGAGAGGATTTAAAAAGGCATTTTACAGCCTTGGGCAATTGAGTTCAGCCTAAAGAACCTAAGTGTGACTCACAACAAGAACAGTGGTTGAGAGTAGACAGATCACTTAATTGTTACCCTGACTAGAATAAGACAAAGGAAAAAGAAAAGCAAAAAATACTCTGAATCTTATCTCTGGTTTTAATACGAAAAAAAGAAAGCAATGACAAAACATTGCTTGGAAATAAATCTGATTAGTTATTAAGGGGTAATAGTCTTCCTCAGGTTGTTCAGTTTCATATCAAGCCTTTCTTATTAGGTGAAAGAAGAAAATTACAAGCAAAGATGGGATATAATCAATATTAAGCTGAACAGACTGAAAAGTATAAAAAATCAGGATACACTTAGTCCCTCAATAACTTTTGTAAGAATGTACTTGAAGAAAAGATGATTTCAAAAAGCATTTTGTTTTGTTCAAAGCAAAACATAAGAGTAGTTTTTAGATTGATTTTCTTCCTTGTAACATTTTAACTCACTGACTTTCATCAGGAACTTTGCTATTTCCTTTGAGACAAATATGCAATAAATAGAAATAGTCCTTTATTCAAGAACGGTGATTATTTACATTACTTTTGGATACAGCTATATACTTTATATAGCATACAGTGAGGACAGAAGCAAAACAATATCTGCCAGAAGTCAAACTGCTGCTTGTGAAATAACAGACTATTTAAAGAAAACTCTGACAAAAGTCTGATCCCACAATATCACAGGACAACAACACTTTGGTCCCTTGTATTTCAAGAAATAGAGAGTAGGAGAGTGAAGGAGAAGGTGCTGTTGTTCACAATAATAAAAGTATCTGTATGTCAAAGAAAAACTAAAATGCCTACTAAGAATCTGAAAAGTATTAAAATAATGCCTTCCAACTTCTAGCTGCAGGACAGGGAAATACAATAACTTGCTGATGTTTGCTGTTATTCATCTTACAAGGATCAGAGATAGCCAATAGTGACCTCATGAACTTGCATGGTATTACATCATTCAAATATATATTTTTATCAAGTAAGTAATATTCTCCTTCAAACTCAGTAGTAGACTGTGAATGACTAAATCCATTTATTAAGCAAAAAGACTAGTTCAAACTCACCTTTTCCCTAATCTTTCAAGACACCTCTCTCATCTGAAATGTCTGTCTTGTATCTATCTGCCCTGAGGTTTTCTCTAAAACCATTATTCCTCCATTCCTGACTACTTCTTAAGCCTTCTGCTCTTCATTTTTGTCCAAGTTCCTTTCCTTTGTTTTATGTGTATATCTTCATAACAGAAAATATGCTTTGTCCCATGTTCAGCCTGTGCAGCTTGATTTTCTCATATTTTTTTTCTCTGTCCCTCAAGTTTATCGTTGTTTCTCTACTGCTTACAAATAGCAGTGAATGACAGAAAGGTAGGAAAAAAATGCAAGAAAATTAGTTTTCTTCTAATTTTCACTTTCTTGTCACTTACATAATAAGAAAAAATCATGACCATTTTCATATATGATATGCATAATTAATTTTTAAAATTTATCAAAACATGACTAAAGCCACACATACAAAGCCATACATACACACACACATGCATATACACATGCATATCTACACATACATAAACACATATATATTTGTAAATTTTTCAAAGCATAGGAATACTATATCAATAATGGCAGAGTTGAAAATATAAATGCTGCTTTCTGTATGCATGCAAATGGTATTTTTTTCAAAAGAGTTCTTCCCAAGTAGAATGTTTTGTGTTAAAGGCATGCATCAGTACAGAATGATTAACTTATGGTATAAAATTTTGAATAATACTTTATTAATTTTATTAAATAGTTTAATTTCAATCTCTTTAAAAGATTATTTCTTACACTGCTTAGTATAAGAACCTTTAAAGGTATCCCAAAGACAGTGATTTAAAGATATTTAAATAATTTTACGTAGAATTTCCTAGTAGCCCTTAATTTTGGATGTATCCGTGTGCTGGTTTTGGCTGGGTATGAGTTAATTTTCTTCACAGTGACTGGTATGGGGCTGAGTTTGGATTTGTGGTGAACACAGAGTTGATAATACAGAGATGTTTCATGTGTTGCTGAGAAGCGTTTATACAGAGCCAAGGCCTTTTTTTCTTTTTCTACTCCTACAATGGCAAGGAGGCTGGGGGTGCATAGGAGGCTGGGAGGGGACACAGCCAGGACAGGTGGTCTAAATGACCAGGGGGATATTCCAGATCATATGGAATCATGCTCAGTATGTGAATTTGGGTGTAGAAGGAGGGAGGGGGGATATTTGGAGTTGTGGTGTTTGTCTTCCAGGTCACCATTATGGGTGGATGGAGCCCTACTCTCCTGGAGATGGCTGAACACTTGCCTGCCTGTGGGAAGCAGTGAATGAGTTCCTTGCTTTGCTTTGCTTGTGTGAGCAGCTTTTGCCTTCCCTATTAAACTGCCTTTAACTCATCCCACAAGTTTCCTACCTTTTACTCTTCCGACTCTCACCCTGATCCCGCTGGTGGGGGAATGAGTGAGTGGCTGTGTGGGGATTGGCTGCTGGCTGGGGTTAAACCACAACAAAACAACAAGCAGCTTCAGGTAAATAATCACATATCACAAGGCTACATGGGTATACTTTCCATGTCTGATAAACAAAGCACTTCAGCTTGCAAACATCAAAAGAGGTCTACGTATCCCCTCAAGCACTAAGCCCTGGAGGGAAAAATAGGCATTTTTCTTTTCTCTTGATTACCCTTCTGGTATTTCTTCAGTTTATCCTTAGTTACCTAAGGGTTTAACATAATGTTCTTACAGTAACAAGAAAGAAATACAGCAAGTTGTCTTATTAGAAACTAGGATGCACATGCTACGGCTTGATGGGAGCTACAATAGCAGCGTTAGCCATAATGCCTATGTTTCACATACATTTTTTTATTTTATAATGGAAGTTATTAATTCTATTGAATTATTGCATGTTCACGGAGAAGCAGGGCTAGGATGGAGGGAAGTAAACGGTGAGATTGTACATAACATTCAGTATGAGTGCAAGATTTTAATAATTTCATGAATTTTATAATTGTCATCATTTTAATAATTGTCATATTTTCTACTTCTTCAAGTCCATTTCTATTTTTTGCACACAGTAAAATAACAGTAAATGATTGATTGACTTTCACCTAATTTATTTAATATACTAATGGAAAGCTTGACAGAAATGGTCAAGAAATTCTAAAAATAGACAGGTTGAGGCAGTAAATGGTAAAACATCATGTATGCAGATGATATGTTGCTGTTATTGATAGCAAAGTTGATTGTTAACCTAGTCAGAACAGTATATTCAACATGAATCCTGATTGTTCTGAAGATCAATTTAGACAAATCTATATTTGAGTTGACAGTGACGTGAAGCATAAAATTCGAGTAGTTTGCACTTTTAGGTTTTAAATGGAGTATATGACAAAACAAATATAAATATGGAAGGGCTTTTTCTTTTGCTTTATTTAGCGAAGTTGCACTGCTCATCATCCCTTTCTCTGCTTTCAAGAAAAGGTACAAAAAGAAAGAGTGCTGAAAAGGGAATGACACAAAATCAAGTTTCTTACAGTTACCGGTGCAGGAAAGATTGATGCAGTTTGCAAAGTCACCTTCACATGATTTTTATATTTGTCATGGTTGCCTTGCCTAGTCTGCTTCTCAAAAATTGTCGAAGATTATTAAAGATCTTATCTGAGAAAAGGAAAGTGGTCTCTGTTCACTCTTAGATAACTTTAGAGATGGGCCATCCCTTTTCAAGCGATCTCACTGGGCATTCGTGCCTCAGGGCAAAATATGTCACCTTCATACCTCTCTATATAAATCACTCTATGCTTATAACACACATTCTGAATTCCAAATGGATCATCAGTCTCTTTAAAAGTAGTGAAAACACATTTAATAGCCAGCAAAAAATATGCAAAACGGACTAGTGCAGAAAGAAAAGTGCAGCTTTTAAATACTCATGGTTCACATTTGATCCTTTGTGCAATTGGTGAATTTTTTCTTGTGCTAAAGATGTGGAAGAAAATGCCTTTGAGTTTGTTTAAATCTACCCAAATGTCAAAAGGGAACATGTTGTATCTGGTAGTAGTCTAGCTTATTATTTGCTTGGCAAATCTATCTAAGATATGTCTCAAATTAATGATAAGTGTGGTTTTGCTGAATGAGTTAGAAAGAACAGCAACTGAGCTCTAAAATTGTGCTTTTCTCTTTCATAAAAGCTTCTGCACTCATCATGCTGAGAGAGGTCGCCTGTGTTTGAGATTAATATCCATGCTGGTGCAAAGCACTTGTCCCTGAATATCTACTGGATAGCACGTAGTACCACAATGAACAGTGCCACGTGCATCTGAAATAGGTGTATGTGTTGGAACAGGCCAGAGTGTGAAATGTGCTGTATGTCTTCAGTGTGTTGAAGAGTGGTTGAAGATTATTGAGGTGAAAAGAGCCAAATGCATCGTCTTTCTTTGATCTTTGTTTTCAAATCTTGGTCTTGCCTTGAAACGTAACAAGTAAACAAGCCAAAAATTGTACTAGGGAAAAATCTAGAGACCGAGCAGTTCCAGTGTTGTGGTTTAAACTGAGCTGGAAACCAAGCTCTATGCAGCCATTCCCCTTCCCCTACCCAAGATGAGATAAGGAAAAATTTATTGGAAACAGCAACAGGATAAGAAGATGAACATTAGCAGCAACAATATTATTAACAGACGTATACAAAACCAGAGTTATTATATGTAAAATGCTCACAGAGTCAGACTGACTCAAAGTGAACTGGTCCCATGTGGCTCCTCAGACAAAGAAGAAAATGGCAGACAAAACCTTCTGCATCCATGTTTTTGCCCCGAGCCTAAGGCAAGGAAAGAAATCAACAATATTGGACAAATTGTTTGCTCGCATGCTCCTTCCCCAAGCCCAAGACATCAAAAAAAAAACAACAGACAAAGCCCATCATTCTGTTTGCCACTTACTTACCTGGAAAGAAGGAACAAAAGTGGCAGCAGAGGATCCGTGCAGTCCCTTTTCATTCCACTTGAAGACACCAACACGTCTTCAGGGAAATGAGAATCCCTTACTTGTTGTCCTCCAGCAATGGTGCAAGTGGTACAGAGTAACAACCTGGACACACCCACACGGCTCCATGCTCCACCTCCCACCCTTCTTTGGCCAAAACTGGGACAACCAGCAATCGCCGTGTTCCGGGAGACTCAAATGTACCTAACAACCAGTCTTAAAGAGCTTAAAGATATCACTGAGTTACTTTCAGTTCTGTGCATGGTGATACGCTTCAGGCCACTGGCCTTGCTTGTAAGCTAAACAAAAGTTGATAAATGAACTAGAATCATTCAACAAGTTTGTATCCATGATGCACAGAGAGAGCTCCTGGTACGGCATGCGGACAAGAGTTCACTCTTCCTTGTGACAGCATCAATCTCAGTGCTTCCATCACTTAAAGTCACTGCTCTGTGGGAAGTTTTTCATTTGACAGTGAAATTCAATGAAGACTGCATTGCATGCAAGAAAACAATGTGTGTTAGCTGCAACTATTCCACTTTAAAATTTTATCCTACCTAATGGCTCAATGGGGTCTGCCAGACATCAGCTGCATAATTTAAGGGATTCTGGAAGAATGAAGACTTGGCAGAAGGAAGACTGGACAGTATTTCCTGCAGGAGTGTCACGAATTCTAAACTATCAGTTAGTTAGATTTTGTTGTGGATTTCTAAAATGTCATATAATATTTCTAGGTACAATTTTATTGCCTGATTTTATTTTCTTCATAGAGATTATTGGTTCATTATTTTAATTTCTTATTTTGAGAGGAGATTATTTGTTTCATGGCCTATTCTTTCCTTGAGTGCTGCTAAATTAGATCCTAGAAATAATGTTAGATATAATAGATTAGCACTATTGTGTGAAAAAAAAAGGGAATCTGATGGTTTGTTTGTTGTTTTTTTCTTTCCTTCTTTATTTTCTTTTTCTCATCTTGTCCACAGCATGAAACATTTAATTTAGTAAAGTGCAAATGAAGATGACACATTGTCTGATGCACCAAACAGTCTAAAAGGCGAATCCTTTGAGTCTTTAGATAATTCCTAGTTTTTAAATGCAAGTCTGCCAAATATCCTACCTATTTTACTATATTTTGAACTTTTCAGTTATAGAATGGTGCTGTGAGTGTGAATCTGAGAACATTAATCAATGGCACTGCAAAATATATGTACTCTGACTTGTTACGAAGATCCACTCTGCCTGTATGTCTGTCCTGGCTGTGTTAGAAAAACTGGAACTAGATTAATGTTGACATAGCTGTGATAAATCAGTTAGCTCCATTGCTAAGATAAATTGACAGTGATATAAATAACCTTTACAAATCCTACATATCCTCCAGACTTTATCCATTAAATAAAACCTCAGTAAAAATATGTGTGCTTACTCTTTGATTGCTGACTATAAAATTGCATTTTTTATCTGCTTCAGAGAATGTCTGTAAAACAAAAAGTGTGGATTGTTTTACATTTTATTTATCTATTCATTTTGAGTCTTACAACTTGAAAGTAAATGATATAGAAGTGTCAATACTGTACTTTGGGCACTTTAAGCAAATATTGAAAAGATTGACTGTAAGCACAAGTTCTGAAAATGCTCTCATTCCTGAAAACACTCTTCAAGCAACATTAGAGGGTTGTATGCAAAGAGATATAGAAAAAAAGTTCTAGGACAGTGGCTTTTTATTTTTTTCCTCTGAGAGAATTTTCTCTTTATATCTAATCATAAAGGAAGGGGAAGGGGAAGGGGAAGGG
>VZRX01023797.1:48447-83461 GCA_013398075.1 Notiomystis cincta
AAGGGGAAGGGGAAGGGGAAGGGGAAATGTTCCTGGACACAAAACTTAGCCGGAATAAAAATTTGGTTTTGAAAACTTTCCAACTTAAAAATATTTTGCAATGTTTTTATGTAACAATCTCATGAGAATCATCACAATATTTTTGGTCTGATGAGTTCTTACATCTAGCTAAGACCCAGGGCAAGTTCTTAGCTTGATCTTCACAACACTCAGTGGAATAGGAGCATCTCAGAAACCTCTTCAGCAGTCAAAATTGACTGCAATGCATGCAGCTAGTATTTGTGTGAAAGTCACTCAGTTTCTTACTCAAGGTCTAATAAAGATATCAAAAGCAAAGTGCAAAGCAGAAAGATTCTGATCTTGTCTGTTCTTACCTAATAAATTCACACCATTATAATCCTTTCTGTTAAATGACATTGATTTAAATGTGTACTGTATCTTTATGCTCATGTTTAAACTAGTAATAAAAAAAAATTATGTTCTGCTGTACTCCAGTGAAGTCAAGAGCACATAGCAAAGTGTGAGGAAAATATCTGACAATGTATTCTGTCTCTCTTTTATTTTCATTTCATCATATATTACATATTTATGCATTCATTTTCATTTTTCTTCCTTGCCATTACATTTAGATTCTGTTGGATTTAATGGGAATTGTCCTCAGGTTGAAATTTTATACTTTTTTTATCTCTTTGCAGATAAAAGGAAAATTCATTGCTGGAATAAGATAACCTATTTTAAAACTAAACGTCAAGATTCAATAAATAATCTAAATGCTAGAAACAAAGAAACAAGCAATTCCTTCTCTCCAGTGTCCTGTAGTTTCATTAAATTACATGTTATTTATGTGTAGGAGATGAGGATTTTTCCCTGGTGGATTAATTAGCACAAATGGCTGTTTTTGTAAACTATGATATTTTTATTGTTATTTCAGACCAAGTCATGTCTCATTTAATGTCATATATTTTACCAAGTAGAAGAATTTTATCAGAAAAATGCACAAAAGCAATATAAATCATACATAATTGCAAGGGCTTTTAGAATTTTTTATATATTCAGAAACTGTGTTGCACTTTGTACAGAAATTCATTTTTCTAAGTTAAGGAGCGGCTTGGAAATATTGTAAAGTTCTTTCTTAAAAGACTGGACCCTGATATTAGGTCAAAGATTTTTTAGTCAGGTGTTAGTCAAAACTACTAATCACCTACTAAATTAAGTGAAGCATTATTTGTATTTCTTTATATTGATAACTTGCATATTTCTATAAAATAAAGAGAAAGACTTTTGACATACTCTGTGTTATTTGGTATACTATTTACATAAAAGTTTTTTAGCATAACTTGCCTAGCTTTAACAGCTCAATTTGTTGAAGCCTTAGGTGGCAAGCTGTGAGCTTTCACCTAGATATGGTGAACTTTTACCTAGCTAAATACAAGAAGGCCCTAGAGATCGTTCAAGACTAAAGATAAGGAAGGTACAATCACGACAGGAACCTGCAGCCCAGAGATAAGGAAAGAAATTGCTCACCTATGAAAGGACCCAATGAAGAACAGGAATACACCAGACCCTAATACAACTATTGACCCAAATTTTGTGTGAGGGGTGGGGAGCTTAGATTGTAAGAGTGTGACTACTTGGGGATTTTTTCGTTCAGGGTCCCTCTTCAGACACAGCCAGCTTGAGCTGAAGTGCTATTAATAGAAGGCATTTTTATACTGGAATACATTCTTTGGTTTATTTATTCAGCAGAAACTTAGTCCAGCTCTGTTACAGTGGCTGTCATGCATAAGTTCTATAACACATATAAAGGAGGAAAATAATCAAGAATACCTCTCATTAAAAGAAGAGTAATATGTTTTTGGTCTAATTTGTCACATTTAGTTTAATTTTTCCACATAAACATTTGCAGGAATTGTACATGTGCATGTACAGCTTGCTACAAAGATGCAATTAGGTTTAATGCCTTATATAATAAGAGTTACTTTCCTGTCTGAAAAAGAAAGGAGATATCTTGCTTTTTGATAAATATGGACATGATAAATGTGATATATACCAATATCTATAGAAAATTTAGTTCAGCATCTGGATGAAAATATAGATCATTATATTCCAAAAAATAATATCCTTTTTCTAAAAGAACACATTTTTCTCTTTTCACTAGTCTCCTTTCAAAGTCAGAATTCAGTCTGGTCACAAAAACCAATAAATGTATATTAGTTCTCCTGAGCAATGGCTTTTCTCCATTGCCTTTTTCTTTATTTTTATAGTAGGATGTTTCCCTCCAGGCTTCAGAAAACAGGAATGCTATTTCATTTTTTATAAGTGACTTCCTCTCCTATACTCATTCTTTTTGGCATTACCTTATGCCTTTGATATAATTTTAACCTTTGAAAACTCAGTAACAAGAAATTTCTTTCAAAACAAAATAATATAATGAAGACAGTTCTGAGTTTGGTTCAATAGGTGACTTTTTTCTCTTGTTAGAAGGAATTTTCGTCAATGTGGTGAAATAATTTTGAATCCTTCAAAGGTGAAATGATTCAGAAAGCAATTCTGGGACATGTATTGGTGGAAATGAGTCTATTTCTGACACTGACTTTCACCAGTTCTAAATTCAGAAATGAATTTTCTGTATCTCTGCTCACGGGCAGCTAGGATACAAACACTTCCACTGACTTCAATGAGACTCCTTAGGCAAATAATAGTGGAGTACAATGAATTATGTCAATACTTCAAAATAAAAGAGGGACAGGATTTGTTCTTTAGGTTTGAGGCTAAAAGAAATAGTTTGAGTATAGTCATATGGCATAGCACTGGTTCTGGGTCTCCTCTAGGTTGTATGTGGTGTCCCTGTGTTCACACAAGGAGATTCATATATACACACACATGCATGTATGTACATGTGCACATTCTATATTCCAGTTTTAAATGTCTGAAATGTGTAAGATCTGTGTGGGAGTTTGCCACACTGATATTTTACAGGTTCACATGAAAAGGGGACATTTCCCCAAATCCTTAGGGCTGGATTAGTCTGTCAGCACCCCAGGAAAGCAGAGACCCTTGTGCCTGAGCTGTCTGTCAGCATCTTGTTGTGGGGGCTCCACTGAACACTCTGCTGGATCAGAGGTCAACTCAGGGGACACATGCCAACAGAGAGATCTCCTCATGGGTCTCCACACCTTTACTCACCACAGGAGACTGCTAGCACCCTTGAAGGATTTGCACTAACAGTTTACAGAATAACATTCTTTAATAATAATATTGTAACAAGTCAAAGTTCGAGGATTGCCAGTGATAGTATCTGACTGCAAAAATGTGTTTAAAACAATGCAGTGACAAGGTCTAATCCCTAACAAAAATTACCTCAAGAGAATCATTCAGGGCCTGTAGAGTATGCTTCCTACTCAACAGGTATCCCTGTGGAATAGAAGACACATTCAGCCCTATAACAGTTGCAAGAAGTTTACCATGGAGTCGTTCCTAAATTCTCACCATACTTAACTTATTTTCATAGTATTTCTTTGCATTTAAGTAGAGTGTGAGTGATTTTAGTCATACATCTTGTTTAGTGAGAGGTAGTCATATTTTGGAGGTGGTTAATGTCAGTATTATATCTGAGATAACCTTGGGATAGGAAAGAGATTTCGCCACAACTGCTAATTCAACAGCAGGTCATCTTCCTTTATCTCTCTTGGTTGTCAACTGCTGCAAGGCTTATCAGCTAAAAAGTGCCACCAAGTTCCTCTTGGAATTTTACTTTTAATCCCCCTTTGATTTTATTCCCTGTTGGGGAAGCTGGGCATGCTGACCACATTCCATCCAGGTAGCAGCAAACACATTTCCCCCATAATTTCTGTGTGGTTATAACTGTGTCTATAATTTTTCACTTTTCTTTAATTTTGCCCCCAGTCATGACATGGCCTGGAATGGAGTGAAAGCATGTAGAGGTGTCTGTGCAAATATAATGGAATAATTTTGGAAGATTCGGAAGTCGAACCCGACAAATTTTATCTGCACTACCTACTGGAAGCATTCTTTGATACATGCTGTCTTCTGAACCATATTAAGTTATTTTCTGGCTCCTACATTATGAGTCAAACCTGTATCAGACAATGTTTTAACATACTGTATGGAAAATCATTGTCCAGTGATGCAATTTGCTTTTAGCCTGGTTTATCTAGCCATATGGATATGTCATTTATTTGTAATTCATCCAGTTTTGTGTGTTGTCCTGGTTTCAGCCAAGGACAGGGTTAATTTTTTTCAATAGCAGGAGGGGGCAAGGAGAAGGGAGTGTGACCAGGACCTATGTGTTATTCAATTACCCTTCATTGTTGGTGAGGAAGAGGGGGTATCACATGGAGGTCTGGCTCATGAGCATTTTATATGTAAATTATCCTCTCTTTTGTACACTTTTATTATTAATATTATTTCTGTTTTTTCTTCATTTTCTTATCTCATTGTTTCCAGTAAATCATTCTTATCTTAACCCATGATGTTTGCCTATTGTACCTCCAAATCTCCTCCCTGGTCATCCATGAGTTAGGGGGAGGGTGAGTGGAAGAGGTGGAAAGGAGAGCAAGCCAGTGGCAGTGTGGTTTGGGGAGTCTCAGTGGGAGAACTAAACTGGGGAGTATCATTCCTAAACCATCACATGTGCATTGTGTTCTGCTACTCCCTGCAGGCCAGTTTAATATCAGGTGTACAGTTCAAATTATTATTTCAAAGTAGAATCTTTTTATCATTCTGCCATTTACTCTTGATCAGCTTTTGAAAGCAAAAATTATTCTTGCAATTTTTTGTGCACTGATAAAATACATAAATACCTCAAAAATAAGTGACACAAAATAGACTATAGCTTTTAAAAGCAATTTTTGAATTATTTTTTGCACTAAAGAAACCAGTGCACTTGAAAAGTAAAAACGGTAATTTTGTTATAAATATCTACTTGTATTCCATTAGTGATTGGAAGAATAAGAAATGTTAAGAAAATCATTCATTTACTTAAAGGTTAATTTGCTGAGTAATAGTCAAAACTGGTGAAACTTGCAGAGATAAAAAGGCAAGCACAGAGGCACTCTAAGAGAAATTACTTTTTTGTCCTGTGAGTATTTTTACACTTAGGTTTTACACAAAGGACCGCCTGTCTATGAAAGTAAAGAAGTATTGACTACATGAAAGTTTATTCTATCAGAATTTTTCCTCATGAAGACCACTTATATAGGTTTTGCCTTCAGAGGGAAAACTTGATAGCATCCAGACATCCAGCTCATCTACAAGAATGTGTGTTATCCCAGAACTTCACATAAAACTAGATAGGTGCACTCATACATCCAAAACAAGCATTTTCTACATATTTTCCTAAACCCAAACATAAATGGCATTTTTCAGGATATGATGAAAAATTAAGAAATTTCAGGAGATATTATGCTGATGAACCATAGATGCATTTCTCTTTTGTCACTGCATTTGTTTGGCTTGATATTTAGCTTGATTGTTTAGTTTTGATGTTGGGTTTTTTCTGCAGGAAAAAAACCATATAAACTAGTGAATAAAAGGTTTCAGGATATTCAAGGTTTACAAACTCTGTCAATGACTAGTTACACTTGAATATAATAGCAAAATGAAACATAAATCTATTATGTCCTTCTGAGAAATAAATCTGAATAAGATTCTTGGAATATTTTTGTTGCTGTTTCAACAGCTTTTTATAGAGATAATGAATTTCTGTGTTAAGTTATATGACAACCACTGTCAGGATAGTCATTTCTATGTGGAGAAGATCAGAATTGTTGTTATTGATCAATGAGATTTTTTTTATGTACCAGGCTCTTTAAAAGTCTGCAAAATCTAAATCCATAGGCTGATTTTCAGAAGTATTAGCTTTAAATCTAATCCACCTATTTTTTTAATTATTAGAATTGTAGAAAGAGACTTGGTGTCTCGTTCTTATCAGAAAGGTACAAGTTTCTGATCCTTAAGATTTATATAATTACAGAAACTAAAGACAGAAGTACTGAGTACTCTCTGAAGAAAGAGAAAGGTGCAAAATGTATTTTTTGGATTCCCCTCTTCCTCCTGGCAGTTCAGTTCAATGTGTTATAGTGCTTATAATTCTCATCAAGAACAGTATCCCTTGTTGTATGGACTGTGTGCGCATTCATAAACAAAATACAGGTTTTAGCTCAAAAATCTTATTCTGTAAATGTCAGAATTGATGATCTACAGTGTCCAGGCAGCTGCTCATGGTTTTTTTTTGTAATTGTGTGTGTGAATTTGTTCTATTTGTTTGATTTGGGGTTGTTTGTTTAATTTTTTTTTCTTTTGGGGAGGGGGTGCATTTGTTGTTAAAATAGTGGTTACTTCTCTCTGGGCTAAAGCAAAATGTTTATTTGGTTGCTTCATTTTGTTTATTTGTTTGGTGGTGTCTTTTAAAAAAAAGAATAAAATAGCATACAAACAAAACCAACCCATCCCATCCCCCCAAAGTTATTCTGCAGAAAAGGAAAAGAATAATACAGTTTAGCCACATTTATAACTAGAAGGGATGATCACAGCTGGTTGTGGGCACTATTACACTGCCTAAACCCTAAAAATATCTCATCATTTGTCTATGAAAAGGCCAGCTTAAAAGTCTGATTTACCAAAAGGAGGACAGACTATCTTAATTTATCACGTCTATACCATGATATCGAGGACTGGAATATATGTTATCATGAGGATAAACCCTCAGAACAATTTACCTTTAAACTGAATTCTGTGTCACCAAGTCAAGTTCCTAAGTCAACTACTGAACCTTTCTTGTATTAGTAAATCTGAAAAGATGTGAAAAGAGGATTTGCCATACAGATCCATTCAGCCAATATAAATATTGACTGTGAGGAATATTTTGTAGACAGAGTGCCCTGGTGCCAAACTAGGGCTTGTCCCTGAAATTGCCTCTTGGAATAAATACTTTCCTCACTTCCTTTCAATAAAAAGTCTAATGAATTCTCATTCTCATAAAATGATAAAACTTTTTTTTAAACTTCTTTTTCAAATTAAAAAACGATATAACAGGTCTGTAATATCTCCCATAGAATATTTTTTCTCTCTCAAGGAATTTTCACAGCTGTCATCATGCATGGAAATAGCATAGCAAACACACTACAGGTTGGAAAGGAGAACTTTCCAAGATAGAGAAGGATAAAGAGAATGATGGAGGAAAAGACTTGAATCTGAATGTGATACTGAGAGGACTCTAAGAATAAAACTGTCTGTTAAAGCCAGGAGGATTTGTAAAGACGTGATTGTCCTTGACAAATGCAACTCAAAACATAAGGTACTGAGCAGCCAAACAGATCTTTTATATTACATGTTAGTGTAAATTAAGAATTGATTTTCCTTCACTTGTCTTTTCGAAGCATTTCTAACTATGTTGTCTTTATCAGATGCAGTAAATAAACACCTTATTTGCATTTTACTATAACCTTTTAAGTTCAAAGTAGTTTCAAAAAAGCTACCTAAGGTATGCTTACCAAAGTTGCACAGATCCAAATAACTAGGTCACAGCAGCATTTGTACACAGAGCCCAACACTCCTACCAATTTCCACGAGGAGGCCATAGGGTAACAAGTTATACATCTACTAAAGCTTCATAAATCAATTTGAGAGCTAATGTTATAGAGGTCAGCAGAGAAAGCATCTTCAGTGATCAGCGATAACCAGAAAAAAAATCACTCACAACACTGTAAGTTACTGGGGAATATTGCTGAAACAAAGCATTCCAAAGGAGAATGTAAGAAATAGAACAATTTCTTTCGACAATGCTGCAAAATTTCAAATGGTTTCTGTTTTAAGGCTACAAAACAGAACCCTTAATAAAATTGTCATTTCTACTGAAACTGCTAGATAATACAGTTGATAATCATGGAAGAGGAAAAAGATGGATGTATCAAAATACATAAATCACAATCTATGACAAATGGTGCAAGTATGCAGCCAGTTCCTAGGTGCTGTATAGACCAAATATACAGTGTTATGTAGACTGTCACTGATCCCCAGAGATTGTTATGTACAGTCTTTGCTACAGCACATTTTATCAGGTTAAATCCTGAGAAATGAGGAAGGACGATTGACCATGATTTGATGAGGACTTTTTGGACCAGAGGATAGGGACAGATGGGTGAAAAAAGACAGTAATTAGGGAATCTGCAGCAGAAAAGCAAGCCAGAGGAGAAAGAGGAAATTTGTATGCAAAAGGGTGGAAGTAATACTTTCAAACTATAGAAATGCAGTGGGAAGGAAAAATAATTACTTTCCAACCTTTTTTTATCTTTATCATTCAGCAGATCAAACTTTATTAGTATTATTGTTATTATTATTATTATTGTTATTATTATTATTATTATTATTATTATTTTATATGCCTCTCTAATGTTAATAAATTCTCTACATAAATAAAAACACACTGTTTCACAAATATTGTCTAAGAAGTGATATTTGCAGAAATGTCAGTTGCAATCTTTGTTTTCTTCATGCCAGTTTGATAAAGGNTATCTTGTTCCAGTTAAATCAATTATAAATTTAAATGTGAAAAATCACTGGGTTTTTTTTTCACAGATACTCATGTTGAAGGAATGATGAGAATCTTATCCTAGGCTTTTGACTCTTTTTGTTTGTTTGTTTGTTCCCCTGGGGTTTTGTTGTTTACTTGTTTGCCTATTTTGATTCCATAGCTTTTAAATATTTTAATCTCAAAGTTAAGTGCTTTAGCATACAACATTTTTGATGGTATGGTAAGCAGTGAGAAGTACAGACCTTACTCTTGAATTTCCAGGACCACCAGAGGGGAGTTTTAAAGGAACAGTTTCAGTATGAAATAACCTGCATGTTTCTAGCATTTCCCTACAGTCCTCGATACCCAGGAAACAGAGGACTTTTGAAGTTCATTTAGTGTGTTTTGCTCTCAGCTGGATGAGAAGTGCTTTAATTCATTTCTTTTCTAGAGATGAGCCAAACTGAATAGTTTATTGGATCTTAAACTGAATATTTATCTTCTTATGATCCTCAGGAGAATTTGAGAAAGAGCAAAAATTTGCAACAAATTATTTTGATACTATCATTTTTCCCCTAACTATTGCTGTCTTTCCTGAAGATTGGCCTTGAAAACCAAATACAATCCAAGTCAACCAAGTATATAATCAGAAGTGGAATGTGTCTGCATTAATATGTGAATTGATGTTCTTGTTGACGATGGTTTTCAATATTATTTTTATCTTGGAAAACAGATACCCATTGCAGTATTTCTTCCACTATACCCCTTGTGGAAAATGTATTTGCTAGATTTATGAGGCAGTGCTGAAAATTCATGCATGTATTTAAAAGAGCAGAAGGCCATCATATTTGAATGATATGCAAACATGAGATAAAATATTTGGTCATACATCTATGAAGGTATGAGCCAGATTCTGCAGTGGATTGAATCTGTTCTAAGAAGTTGTATCTGAAAGCTTTAGGTATTTTATAATTTTACTATATAAATCTCTAGAATTTTATTGGGTGATTATGCCAAAATTTGTGTAGCAGGGAAGCTACAAGGTGACTTCTATGAAAAGAGACTAGGAGCTGCCCCTATGTCAGGAAGAATCAGCTCAAGCTGGCTCCAAGATGGACCCACACCTGGCAAAGCTGAGCCCCTTATCTATGTTAGTGGCACCTCTGTGATATCATATTTTAAAGAGATGGTAAAAAATGCTGTGCAGCAGATTTGAGAGAGGACTGAGAAACATGAAACAACTGTGTAGGCACCAAGATCAAATAAGAAGGAGAAGGAGGAGGTGCTTCAGGCGTTGCAGCAGAAATTCCCCTGCCGTTCACAAAGAAGACTGAGGTGACATGTGGAGCCCCGCTGAAGCCCACGGAGGACCACAATGGAGCAGATATTCACCTGCATTCTGTGGAGGAACCTACAGTGGACAGTGTCAGCCATGAATGAAGCTGCAGCCCACAGCTGCAGAAGAAAGGAGAAGAGAAGCACAAACTATTGCATGTTTTCTGAAAGAAGCGGGATCCATATTGGAGCAGTCTGACACTGAAGGTCTCTAAACTCTGTCACATGGAAGAGGCCCACAATGAAGCAGATCTTGAAGCTTGCAGCCTGGAAGGGGATGTTGGAACAGTTTGGGAAGGACTGTATCCCACTGGAGGGACCTCACACTGTAAGAGGGTACCAGTGGGAGGAGGAAAGACCAACAGGTATGAAGCCTTATGAAGTGACTTCCACCCACTTTCTCCAGGCCTCTGAGCTATGTGAAGGGAGGAGACAGAGAAGTCAAGAAGGAAGTTGAACGTGGAAAGAAGTGAGTTGGGAGGGGGTAAGTGGTTTTAGATTTGTTTTTAATAACTAGAAACAAAATGAACTAAATTGAATCCAATCTCTTTTGCCCATTTTCCCAGGTTAATGAACTCCCTATCCTTATGTCAAACCATTACTTTTCTCATTTTTGTCTCTCTTTTGTCTCAATTTTGTCTCTCGGTTCTTTTGAGGAGAAGGAATGATAGAGTGGCTTGGTGGGCACCTGGTGGCCAGCCAAGGTCAGAAGGTCAGCCCATCACAGAACAACAAATATTTTCAAAACAGTTAGAATGCTATTGCACACACACACACACACACACACACACACGTATCAGAAGGCTTCTCATTTGCTGAGGAACATATATTTTCCTTCTAAAAGGATAGAATCTATGCAATATCACTTTAAATTCATGGAGATCTTCATGAGCTAATCTTTAGCATCTATAAATTCATGTTCATTCCATGTAATCCAATTTTCAGTGCTAGGAAAACTTAAAATTATACGCCTTGCACAATCACTTGATAAGAAGGATCAACGTAAGCTTTTTTCAAAAGCACACGCATCAGACTCTGTTTTATATTGACACATATGAATATGGATTTAGCTGATTCCACTTTCAAACATGTTTCATTTGTGTACTGAATCATTTCATATAACTGATTCAGTATTAAAATTACAATAAAATATATGTGTGGGGTTTTTTTAATAATTATCTGTTAGATCTTTAACCAATTTGATTTAAAACAACAGTTGTTGAATAATAACATGTATTTCAGAAAGTGCTGTAAGAGAGAAGTCGTCAGGTTCCTTAAAAATATCCCAAAGCAGAAATATTAGTGTTTTATACATGCATTGTCCCTCTCTTCCTAAACTGAGGTTTGGAATGGCTTATGCACATAGAACAAATACTAAAAAGCTCTAGTTTGCTGGATTTTAGTATAGGATTGCTCTAATATTGTTAAATTTTAATGCTACTCAACAGCCTACAGGAGATTTAATTTTGATGCAAATAGTGTTATCTCAGTCATTAGAGGTTTTAGGGTATAGGCTAGGGATTAATATTTATAGCTGCCTAGAGAAGTGGAAATTGATCTCACAGTGTATTTTAAGACTCTTTTTCACTCCTTATTGGAAGGAAAAAAAAGAGACATAACAGAGTTCTGAAACACAGCTAAGATGCCTGGAACACTGAGCATCGCTGAATGTTGCATGTCTGTAAGGTTAAGGTTTCTGCTCTAAAGCAGGTAGGTCAAAAACATCTCAGAGTTTTGATATCTTTTTCTTTCATCAGAATTCTCTTTCAGACCTGAGAGACAGGTTTTCAAACCATGACATTCTTCTGAGAAGAAAAATTGCCAATTCTCATCCACCGCTGCACCATCATTTCTCCCAGATCACTTCATAGCTCCCCAGTGAACCGAGGAAAATGTGTTGCAAGCATTGTCATACCTCACAAAAATTTTGCATTAAGTTAATAGTAAAAGAGATAGTATTGATTATGGTCCCTCTACTGTCTACATCTGTAGAAAAATATCTCAGACAAATCACCAAAGAATCAGTGTTAACAGAGTTAAGCAGCCATGAATCAAGATAAGACAATGATAAATAAGTTAAGAGATAGAATCAACATATTCATAAATCTCATGTTTCTATGGATTTTTAATTCAGTTCCACAACCCCATTTCATCACTTCTTTTAGAATGATTCTTCGAAAAGTAAAATCACTAAGGAATATGGCAATTTCTTTTGAAAATATTTCTTTAATATAAACTCTAAAAGATTATCAAAAAAAGAAATACAGAGGTGAAGCAATTAAATTCTTTTTGTTAATTAAGGCAGGTACCTACATTTAAAACTTAGAGCAGTGAAGAAAATTCTCAATAAAGGAGAGACTCAGATCAGAAAGAAAAATCCCTCCAAAGACTACCAGACACACTGGGCAAAACACAAATGGAGTTTCAACAATTTTTCCCTGGTTAATAAAAGGTTAGAACCACCTCCATATACTTTAAACACCCCAACATTAGATAATATTTAGTGTAACCCTTACCCTAACCTAATGTTTTTTCCCCTGTTATTGAATAAACTAACTGCAAGGCAATGTGTCACTCTGAACACCTATGAAACACAATGCTCATGAAAAAATTTGCAAACAGTTAAATATTTGAATAAATGCACTACTTATTTGCTTTTATGAAGTGTAAAATATTGCCCTGCTGGGGGTGTGGAGTGATTAAGCAACCAGGTGGGAATTTGTCCCTTAACCAAGACAACCCACAACATCTTGTTTATATTTTGAGCCAGTTGTGGTGTGAAAAGATACATTAGCTTCCTGGACTGCCTCTGAAAGGCCTGGAGATGAGCTCTGAAACGATTCTCTATTTCTGTCTGTGTAAGTTTGCCCTTAAAATGGAAGTGCAAAGCAACCTTTTCCATGGCAACTGCAGCAACAAAGTTTAACTCATGTTTTATATTCCCATATAATATACTGCCTATGACAACTTGACCTCAGAATTATCACTTTCAACCTCTTCTCCTGTTCTTTCCAGCCTTTTCACAGAAATGCTGACTTGCTGACTTTTTTTTTCCTGGTAAAAGAGATTACTTGTATTTCAGAGAGCTCAGAAATCTGCTTGCTGTGACTGATAGCCTGACTGTGTGTGCTGATAGGCCAACCTAATAAAGTATTTAATTTTTCCTGATCTGTCATTTTTTTTTCTTGGAATCCAAAAGAACTTTTTTTTCATTTTGAGGCCTTCATCCTCTGCAACATATGAATTAAATTGATCAATTGCAAAGTTTTTGATTGGTAAAAGAGGAAAGAGTGTTATAGGGCAAAGACAGTTTAAGTTTTATTTTCTTAAAAACCCAGGAGAATCTAAGAAAAACATTAGTCAGAAGCTAATCAGTAGAGAAAATTGCAGCTAGAGACTACCCCATTCATACTACAATATATTACATATATTAGATATAGCCATGTCTAAGCCCTTTTCTCAGTTCTTGATCTAGGGTTCAGATTTGTTCACTAAAAAGCAGTCTCTCAAGTAACTTTTGTGTAAAACTTCATATTTAGAGCATTATGAAAGGTAGTGGGATGTCTGGGCTCCTTTTTTCCCAGAGCCTAACTTATATAAAGACCAAGCCTCTTTAGTGACTTCCATAATCAATAAATTAGACACATTATGTCCCCTCCTTGTGTGTCCATTTTTTGTTTTGTTGTTTGCTTTTTTGAGGGGTTGGTTTTATACATTTTTTGTGAATCTTTTTTTTCTTACTTACTACTTCTTGTCTAACAATATTAAGTGCCTAGATATCAACAACTTTGCATCAGCCTGAGTAGTAGTTTCCTGATTAAAATATTCCTAGGAAGTTAAAGATTTAGCTTTGGGTGGGTGTTTTGTTGATCTTTTTGTTTTGTTTTGTTTTGTTTTGTTTTGTTTTGTTTTGTTTTGTTTTGTTTTGTTGGGTTTTTTCCTCTGGAAAGGGCATTGGACCTAGCAATCTTTGACAAAGGCAAAGTCTCAATCAGAGAGGTGTTCTTAGAGCATGACTAATACACAGTGACAGGATCTGACTCTTTACAAACTATCACTTACTTTTAAGTGCCATAACTGTCAGCCTATAAGTTATTCATGTCTTTTGGACTACTCTTCATTCCTCCTATTGAAGCTATGTCACTATGGAGGAAAGAATTCAAGATTTATGAGGCTAGAAAGAGGGCTGAAGAGTATAGCTAAATATCTTTACAGCTGGAACATCTACTGCAAAGAAGGAAAATCAGTTTTCTGGGGGTTTATTCAGCCTTCTTTGACAGAGAAACATAGTTTATTTGATCATAAACATATTTTTTTAAAAACTGTATTTTATATCAGCAAGTATAGACAGATATGTGAGGGTTCTAAGTTTATTTCTTCAAGCTTCACAAAGGTCCACAGGCTTAAAGGCTAGGCCTTGAAACTGGGAAAAAAGCTTGTGCAAGTTCAGTTTGCTTAGTGCTAGAGAATGAATTTAGGAGAGAGAATTTTTAAACCAGCAGTGGCCAAACTTCTGAGGGCACATGTCTTAGTTTTTACATGTCCTGGCCTATAACCTCCTAAGTTCAAGTGCTATGCTTTCCACCTTGATTCCTAGTTCTTCCATTTTTGCAAAATAAAACCTCAGTTACATGTCTCATATTTCTTACAAGTTTTCCTTTCTAATATCCAGACTCTCTACTTTCCAAGCCACTCTAAGACAGGGATAGAGTTTTTCAAACATCTGTACTATCGTCCCCATCGATTCAGTGAAGCTTCATGACCTTCATCATGTTGTTAGACACATGGTACCTTGCTCACTCATTCTAGGAAATAATGACTCTTTTACTCCTGACAACATGTAAACCATCACCATTAAATCTCAGGTTTAAATAGATAAGCTCTCAGTTGAAGACCATTGCCCCAAGCCATCTCTCCCCTGAGAAAGAAAGGAGAATGAAACAGAGCATATTCCAATTTCTAAGGCATTCTTTAAATCTTCCTGAGCTGAGACTGTTTCACACAGACAAGTGTGACTAGCCCTCTGCTGATATAATTTGCCCACTGTGGGAAAGCTTCAAACAAATACACTAGTGATATTTACCTACTCCATGTAGGAGACAAATCTTTGTGGTAGCTTAATCACTTGGGCTTTCAATGATGCCAAAGGGAAGTATTTAATCTGTATTTCTGTCTGTGAGTTCTGGAGAATTTTTTGAGCCCCCTGATTTAACAGGCAGATTTAACACAGAGGTGGAAATCTGAAAGATGCATTACTTCTAGTTTCACAGAAGTAAGGGGATGACTGGTGCTGGGATGGAGGTCTAATTAATTTCAAGCTGGCACGCAACAGAATTCACTAAGCTGTCCTATTTCTTGGTGGAAAAAGATTCTACAATTTATTGTATTGAATAGAAATTTACTGAAGATTTGGCATATTAAAATTAAATTGAGTAATCAATAGAAAGACACATATCTGTATAAACAAGATTCACTACAGCCAGTACTCTAATTGCTGTGACAAAGAGGGCTGCATCCTGACCTACTTAGGAAGTGAATTAATTTGTACTCTTCTTTAATGATTTTTATTTATTCAAGTTTGTCTGCTTCTATTTGAAAATAAATTATTAGCTTATTTTCTCAATACATTTTAAGAACATAGGTTTTATGGTTCCAAAACATGATTATAAGGTATTATGAGGAAGTAAATTTCTCATTAAAATAGCAGAAGGTTGATATTTAAGTTTGGACCCTGTGTTTAGAATTTCCTAAAGGCTATGTTGTTGTACACAGAATGTTATTTTAGTTGTTATCTATGTATGGAGACATTCAGCACTTCCACTGCACAGTTTGGATAACTTAGACACATTAATTGAGTTTCTCTATTCCTAACAGGGGCTTGACAATATCTAAACTGCAGCATCTCACTTTTAGGCACATCTTTTCTACATCTAGCTCAAACTCTCTTAAATGAGTAATTCACAGATAAAGATAACAAGACCAATGAAAACAAACTGAATTCGGAACTTTTTTTTCATCTAGAAAGGAAAATTTATGGTTTGAACAAATTTGTCTACCAGGTCCATGTCCTTCTTACTCTGAGGGCCCCCGAGCAGGACGCAGCACTCCAGGTGGGATTTTGAGAGAGCAGACTAGAGGGGATGAGTCATGTCCCTCAGTCTGCTGGCCATGCTGCTTTTAATGCACCCCAGGAAACATCTGGATATCAAAGCTGTGAGTGTGCATTACACATTTCTAAGACAGTATTTTTTAAACAGTATTCTCTGGATGTATATTTCCTGCTAACTCTAATTACATTTACACTTTTTACAGGCAAACAGAATGTGAAAAACACATTCCATAGAAATTATTGTCAATGAAAAATTATTTCATTTTTAATCTTTAATATACAACTTTGAATAAGTTGTTCTCTTATTGTTAGAAAATAATTATTGGTAATACTAAGACAGCAGGTATAACAATACAAAAAAAAAATCTATCCTTGCCTAAATTTCCTTTGTCTATCTTAATCATTTTGATTGAATTTTCTAGCTCCTTTATAGTCTGCACTCTACCTCCAAACAACTTGCAAATCTGCTTTGGGATACCTTCCTTTAACTCTAAGGCTGTACTCCATAAAGCCAATCCTAAGTTTTTGAAATCAGCTGCACAGTCGTAGCAAACTTTACAGGAAAATTTGCCCTGTTAGCAGCTACTATCAAAAGTTAAAAAAACAATCTGAAATAGAGAAATTAGTTCCAAAGGCAGAAGGTGCTGTTAGGGTAAGCAGCAGCATACTGGAGCTGTAAGGGAAACTTAAGAGGATTAGTGTAAATAGCATGTGTCTGCCTGGAGGCAGAAGATATTTTTTTAAAGGTCACCCACAACTAAACGTTGCCAGTGGACTTGCAATTGTCAATATATTTTTTGTTACTTGCATGCTTCTTGGAACTCTATCTATATAAATCTTCATTATAAAAAAAAAAAAAAAAGGTAGCCTTTTCACACTTTTCTTTCTTTTAGCATTGATTTAGACATTTAGGAGAATTACAATAAATTACAATATTATATAGCAGATTAATATAACAGTATAAATGAAGCTGATTCCAGTCTTCTCTTCGACATGGCTAAACAACCTAGCTGCTACATAATGCTATATATCCTAGAATATTATTTGCCATGTCTTTTTAGTAATTCTTTAACTGAAATAAAAAACATAATGTCTTTGAAATATTCACAGTAATACATGACCAATCCATTATTTTCTATTAATTTGATAGCATCAGGTTTGGGCACCAGGTATATAATTGCTCTATTGGTTCAACCTAAATGTCAGTTAAAATAGCTCACAAAACCAAACTGAAATCTGAATCCAGTCTAAATTCTGCTACTCTGATATGTTATGTGTTCCAATAAAATAATGGGATTATACCTCATATTCCTAGAACCAACTCTTGAATTATTTTTCCTAATGATAGTATTTAATGGGATATTAATTATAAGTTCCAAAGGAAATTTACTTACTTACTTTGTGAACTACCTGTGGCTCCACTCTATTGAAGGTCTGTAGCCATGAGCCACAGGCTGCAATCCATCAGTTTGGAGGATTAACTTTTCTTACTATTGTTTTAGCATTCATGCCATAGAATTAATGAAGTTCACGCAGGAACATTTTTGATTTAAAGAATCTTGCACCATGTTGATAAGTTTAATGGATAGCCCTGACCTTTAAATTATAACATGCATCAATGAATCAGCAGATTAATAGGTCATCTAGCAAACATGAGTTTTACCTCCAGTATATAAAGAACAAACATCTAACAAAATCTCATCAGATCATTGGTAAAATACTCCACACTGTACAAATAAAACATTTGTTGATCCTATTAAAATGTCAAGCTTTATTAACTTGAGGAGGTCACCAGCTAGAGTTTCAACACATATGCATGTTAATTTAATGTGATATAAAGGTAAACAAGAGAATGTAACCAACAACTCTTGACACAAATTTATAGTCTCAAGTACTGCTGTTCTCAGGGGAATTAACAGATGAATGTAGTTAAATATTAAGTTCTTCTAGAAGTCCAATGCCTGTGCAATATGAGAAGCCTGTCTCAATGCAATCTGTACTGAGGGCTCACACAGGCAGCATGCTGACCTAAAGGGAAGGAGGGTAAAAGAAGCTTATATTAATTGTACAAATATAAAGTGGCCCAAATAAGTTAATACTCTTGAACATATGAGTTGTTTCTCCCTTTATAAAATAACTTTCTTTCTTTTTAAGCACTGTCCCATAGTTTTCATTTCTAATTTCAATACAACATGTAGGAAATCTTATACCGATACATTGATGTAATGTATATCAATAGAGCATTGACAAATAGGTGAAAGTGGCTTTGTACAAAAACTTATTTATATGCGAAGTGAGGCTTTGTTCTTACAAAATAGCAACAGCATATCGGTAAAAGTATGTAAAAACAACTCTAAAAGCCACTAATTTCCACTAGTCCAGTTTCACAAAGAGAAAAGCTGATGAACTTTCAGCAAATGCTCCCTGTAGAAGTATACTACAATTTACTTTTAGAGCCTAAGATTAAGAGACGTTCTTAAGTATGGTTAAACTTGGAAATGGCAAAAAGGAAAACAGGAGACTAAATAAGGTCCCATACTACCATTTCCAAAGGGGCAAGGATACTCTGACATGGTCTTCATGCTGAAAAAATTTATTCTGCAGCTGTGCACATTGCTTGCAATAGTAAAGTTAAAAGATACAGTATTAAAACCTGCTGTGTTGAGCCTTATTACATTCTGTAAGTTATTTTTCCCAATATACCTCAAAATAGAAGAATGAATTTCTTCTGAAAGGCTAAATATTACAAAAGTGTAGTGACAATCAGATTTATACCATTTTTATCTCACTGATATACTACACATGACTAGTGTCCAAAAGGTTTTATCTGCCAAATGAAGATTTCTGTTATGATTTATAATCCCTATGAAGAGTATCTATGAAAGGCAAAGCTGGACAAGTGTTTTTTGATCTTGAGAATATCAGTCTTTTTTATTTTTACAAATAGGAGATATTACTTTATTTGTCCCTAATACTATTTAAGAAATAATATCCTGCCAAAAAAGTTGTATTGCTTGTTTTTTCCTCCATTGTTGTTATTGTTGTCCCTATTATTATTACTGTTATTATTGATAATAATAATAATAATAATAATAATAATAATAATAATAATAGTAATAATCTTACTATCACCATAGTAATATTTTAATATTCAATTATTCATATATTTCAATTATTAAACTCTTTTTATGTGAACCCACAGGTTTTACTCTTTTCTTTTTCCCCTCCCATCTCACAGGGGAAGGGAAGTGGGGAATGAGTGAATGGCTGCATGGCACTTTCTGGCTGGAGTTATAAACACAACAAGAACTCTGACAAGTGTGTAAGGTCATGTTGTATTCAGAAAACAAACAAACAACCCCCTACAGCTCTATTTTATCGTGCTTCCTCTCTAGACCCCTACTACCGTAGGCTGATGGCATCTGTAGAGTGTGTTGAAGGGCACAGCTCACAGCCAGGCTTCAAAGGAGGGGTGTAATAAAGGGGCAGCAGAAGGAATCATGGAACCTGCCCTTACAGAAGCATCACCAACTAATAGCACGTGGAACTACATCAGTATTCAAAGTGGGAAATGTACAGTTGTCAAGGACTAGTGACCTTCTGTTAAAAAAGAGGAAAAACTGTAGAAAAAGAGCTTGTTACCACCTGGAGAAAACAGGTTTGATAGGTCAAAGGATCTTCTCAGAAGAAGACGAACTTGAGACAGGTTTTGTGGCTGACCAAGAAAAGTCAAAAGGAGAATGAATACAGAAAAAGCACCAGAACTGCATAGAGCAATCCCTTCAGTGGAATAAAAATGAAAGCCCCAATGAGTTTAAAAAAATACATCTGAAAATAAGAAAAAACAATGACAAAATATTGGGAAGAGAGTGATATATGCATATTCCTTCTTTAATATATATGCATATTTCTTCAGACCATTTTCAAGACTGATTTTTCAATGAAGCTTTGTCTTATTTTTCAACTTTATTGTGCTCTTTAAGTAGATTTGTAAACTAAAGGATCTCTGAAAGGGATAACAGGGTACTTGTGAAAGGACATAAGTTATTTGGAAGTATTTGACATGTGTCTGGTAGGGCAAGCAAATGGGTTTGATTATGGGCTAGATAACTAATTTGGAAAGTTCTGAAAAAGTGCACTTGATTAAAGTTATGAGTAAAAGATAATGAGGACTAAAGAAAGTCAGAACTGTGTTTTACTCAAATCAAGGGAAACTTGAAAACAATGAACTGGATTTTCAGACCCTGGAGGGAGCATTTAATTAATAATTGAGATAAATTAAAACACGTGAATGTCATTTACAGCTTATTTTTCAAGGGAGTTAATTAACAAAACTCATTTAGCTATTGCAAAAATGTGGGATTATTTTTGTTATTTCTTTTCTATTGTTTAGCTCTTATTCATTATCTTTCTCTAAAATTAATATTTTAAATTTTATTTTAATTTTCTTAGAAATTATTTTGGTGTGCCAATTAGCTAAAAAGAAATAAAGAAATCAGACTCTTTTATGGTCTTATTGATTTGACTTTTTAAAGATTTTCTGCAGCATATTCTGTGACCTAACAGCAGAAAATCATGTTGTAATGACAGTACTTAGCATTGTGTAATCACTGCTTATGAGTATTAATAGCTGAGATCACAGCTTGACTGTTCCATTTAGCTGTAGCTCCTCACTGCTATTCATTAAGAGCTGAAGGGTTACAAGAGGGAGAAGACAGAGAAGAACTAATGTTGTGCTGCTTTTCACCAATATCAGTGGTTAGAAATTTTCAATCTGAAAGCATGTTATGTTTCCTACAGTGGGAGATACACTGCAATGCAGAAATAGGCAAATTAGTGCCTGCAACGAAATGCTACATTTTGAATCTATCTGGGAACAATGATACTTGCTTGAGTTTTACCTGAAAGAGGAAAAAAAAAAGCCATTCTTTAAATAAGCAGCAGGATATGTTTGCACTCAAGAGAATGGAGACACAAGAATCAATGAATTAAATAATGGTGCTTTTAAGAATAACTTTTCAGCTGCTGCTTACGTGCAACCTAAGGTACAGAAGAAAGTAAACTTTAAAATATGAAAGAACCCAACAGATAGCAACTATTTACTATTTTATTCATTCTTGAATTTGAGTGAAGGGAATATATATATCCTCTAATTCCTCTGCTAGTCCTATTAAACTGAATGTAACATATAATTCAATTTTTTTTCTCTGTACAGATGAAGAATGTGTTTTTTACAATTTACATTCAAGGTATTTTAGTGAGTAAAGCATTCTGCTCTAGTCTGTATTGAGGAACAGGGTAAAGCACTAACACAACAAACTCCTTCATGTACTTTGGGTAAGGCAGCTGTGACTGGCTGTTTTGTTCAGGAAACACAGGCATGGAATCTGATTAAAAAATAATTTATTCAGTATCTGATTTTTATGTGATCAAGTATATGAATCTGCATATTTTATTCAAATAGACAGTGACAATTGTGTCTGGATAGACTGAGTTCTTTGTAGCTTAGATTTTTTTTGACAGAAATTCAGAGTATTAAGATTAATGTATATATCTGTATAGCCACCAGATGTCCCTTTGTCCTTCATCACTATCTATTTGTGCTGAAGTATGCAAAATACTACTCTCCATGGTGTTTTTCACTATGATTGCTCTTTGGTGCTTATTTATGCAAAATTGATTTGAAACCATAGCCAGATCTGATTACAATTTTGCAGGTAGAAAAAAAAATAAATTACTTAACCTATATACTATTAGCTGTTTACAGGTCCTAAATAGTGTCAGCAAGAGCATCTCTATGATTACATATTTCCTACAAATGATTATGGAAATGATGTCTTCATACAGCTTTCCATGCCTCCATTTTCTTTGTGATTCTTTAGGACAAATCTTCTGAGACTTCATATCAGCTGTTTAGCATCTTGTGGAAGTAGAGAAAAAATAAAGAATACATCTGGGAAATATGTTCCCCTGGAAACAGGTGCACAAGAACTTATGTATGCCATTTTTTGCATTCCTTGGCTCCCCAAAAAGAGATCTTCATAATGGCTGACAAATCCACCTGTAAATCGTCATATGTACAATATCTTTTATTTTTTGAAAAACTGTCCTGTAAGGTATTAATTCTGCCCCATCTATTTATTTTAATACTTAGTAAGACAGAAAAAAGGTAAGAAATATTTCTTGTACAGCTGTCATCCAGTTCTTTGTAATCCAAGGCCTTGCTTTAGCAAATTTTGGTGAATGTTCAGGTAAATTAAACTGGTTATATGTAAGATCAATAGCTTTACCTGTAAACAAAACATAATGTATTTTCAACAAGGCTGTTAAAGCTATCAGTATGTTTTCTCTCTGAAATGAATGTGCTTTGACATAACTTACTGATCTATTCATCTGAGTTTCCCTTAGTGACGGAAGAATGTCAATGCAGCAACTATTTGTGACGTGCTTTTGGTGTCCTTATCAAAAGCTCCCTATTGGAAGTTTCTTCCCTCCCTTCCCCTGGTAGCTCCATGGTTCTTCTCTGAGGAGGTATTGATGGAGAGTTGAAGACTGTAAATGCAAGCGTGTTTTCAGGCAGTAATGAAATAGTAAATTGATTATTATTGCTCAAAATGATTAGTAAAGTGACTGTGCTTTTAAGAAGTAAAGTATGATTGAAATTTTTTTAATAGACATGAAATCATAAGTGAAGCTGACTGGTTAGTTCAGTGATGGCCACTGAAAGTCTTCAGTATTGTTTATTCTCCATCCATCTTCTGACAAGGGAGAAATATGGATGTCGGCATGAGGGCAACTATCTAGAACCTGGAGCTGTATAGAGAAATCCTAATCACGGGCTCAGGACTGACAGCATTAGGGAAATGTAACAGTACATACATCCCTTATCAGATACAGTCTATAGCACTGAATTACATAGTCTGTTGGGGATAAAGGACATAGTTACAATATGCTCCCAGGTGGAAACTTTGCAGTTTGCATGACTTGATTTTTGCCAGTAGATTTATAAAAACTTGCCTGCATGCTGGTAGACTTGATGAACTAGTATTCTTGATTTACTGTCCATCTTGTGGTACAGAATCACAGAATCACAGCTGGGTTGGAAAAGACCTTTAAGGTCATCTAGTCCAACCTTTGACCTAACACCCCCTTATCAACTAAACCATGGCACCGAGTGCCATGTCCAGTCATCTTTTAAACACCTCCAGGGTCAGTGACTCCACTGGGCAGACGAATCCAGCGTGCACTCACTCTTTCAGTGAAGAATTTCTTTCTAACGTCTAACCTAAACTTCCCTTGGTGCAGCTTAAGACTGTCAGTGGTTCTCGTTCTGTCAGTTGTTGCCTGAGAGATGAGACCAACCTCCACCTGACTACAATCACCCTTCATGCAGCTGTGGAGACTGATAAGGTCTTCTCTGAGCCTCCTTTTTTCCTAGGCTAAATAACCCCGACTCCCTCAGCCATTCTTCATAGGGCTCATGTTTCAAGCCCTCCACCAGCCTTGCTGCCCTGCTCTGGACACGTCCAAGCACCTCAATGTCCTTCCTGAACTGAGGGGCCCAGAATTGGACATGATACTGAAGGTACAGCCTCACAGTCTGCTGCCCGTGTGCAGTCATGATCGCTTGTTTGATATAGCCATTTGTCCAGAAACACCTCTAATGGACTCACACTCACTAACAGATTTTATCTAGTTTCTGTTTCAGGTCTTTTAGTGAATTTAAGACCTTTATTCCTAAGGTAGTCACACTGCCTAGACAAGTCTAGTTTAAAAAGAAGATTCAGCGTTGAGGAGAGAGTCATATAAACAAGCTTTTGCATGTGTTGGATATTTCAAGTACTATCACAAAGCTTACACAAGAAAAGAGGTGAGATTCACAGACTTCCCCAAAGAAGATTTTGACTGCTATGGAACTGTTACCAAGCTAAGCAACATTTTATGTGTCAAGCAGGACATAAAAACCCAAAACTTTTCTCTGCAATGTGGACATTAAATAAACTGTGGGGTCAATATCACTCCTAAATTCTAGATTTGGAAAAGGTAGATGAAAATCCATTATACCTCGCTTCCATACAGAAGAGTGGGTGGGGAGTTTATAGTTTTTACTGGATTATAAAACCTTAGTCTAACTTTTCTATTAGAGAGACTACTTTCTATTCCACATGGGATAACTTCAGTAATGCATTGTTTTTTATAAGAAGAAATAGATTAGTACTTTCAACTTTCTTTTAAAGTTGCTTCCCTAGAGCTAGCAATTGCTCCTGCAGTATTTCAAATGAATCTTTTATAAAAGTTTTATAACCCAGTCTATTTCTCAGCTTTGATTCTACAAAGGTTGCTGTATTGAAATGCTTTCCAAAGTGCCTTCACAGGTCATTTGGATCCAGATTCTCATTTTACTTAAGCCGTTCTCTGAAAAGATAGTGGTAGCTGCTTCAATACTTTTCTGAATTCCAAACCTTCACTTTATCCATTGTATGATTTTCAGAGTCATACAGAGTATGTTCATAATTTCTCCATTTTCCAATAAATCCCAGTCTACCAGATATGAGATAAAAAGATATTAGTAGATCTTCCTGTCTCAAGAAGTTGAAATGAGATTTTCAGATTTTGTGTAGGCTGTATTTATATCAGCTTTGTGTTTTATTTCATGCATACGAAAGACAATAAAAAGATTCAGACATCAGTTACATAATGATTTTATATTGTCTTTTGTACTCAAGTCTGTCCTTTTATGGATTTTTTCCTTTCAGATATGTAAAAATTGTAATTAAACTTTTTACACTTTCCTTTTGTGCCATGCTCACATCTGTCCCTTTAGTAAGCAGATTTTATATCCTGATGGGATAAAAGGATATTATCTCTATCTGTAAATTTAGGATTTACTCTTTTTTTCATGTTACATGCAAAATTTCATTTTAATTGAGAGTAGTATCAAAATAAAGCCACTAGGAAAGCCATTGCTCTTTTCAGAAATCTAGTTTTCNAGTCCAACCTTTGACCTAACACCCCCTTATCAACTAAACCATGGCACCGAGTGCCATGTCCAGTCATCTTTTAAACACCTCCAGGGTCAGTGACTCCACTGGGCAGACGAATCCAGCGTGCACTCACTCTTTCAGTGAAGAATTTCTTTCTAACGTCTAACCTAAACTTCCCTTGGTGCAGCTTAAGACTGTCAGTGGTTCTCGTTCTGTCAGTTGTTGCCTGAGAGATGAGACCAACCTCCACCTGACTACAATCACCCTTCATGCAGCTGTGGAGACTGATAAGGTCTTCTCTGAGCCTCCTTTTTTCCTAGGCTAAATAACCCCGACTCCCTCAGCCATTCTTCATAGGGCTCATGTTTCAAGCCCTCCACCAGCCTTGCTGCCCTGCTCTGGACACGTCCAAGCACCTCAATGTCCTTCCTGAACTGAGGGGCCCAGAATTGGACATGATACTGAAGGTACAGCCTCACAGTCTGCTGCCCGTGTGCAGTCATGATCGCTTGTTTGATATAGCCATTTGTCCAGAAACACCTCTAATGGACTCACACTCACTAACAGATTTTATCTAGTTTCTGTTTCAGGTCTTTTAGTGAATTTAAGACCTTTATTCCTAAGGTAGTCACACTGCCTAGACAAGTCTAGTTTAAAAAGAAGATTCAGCGTTGAGGAGAGAGTCATATAAACAAGCTTTTGCATGTGTTGGATATTTCAAGTACTATCACAAAGCTTACACAAGAAAAGAGGTGAGATTCACAGACTTCCCCAAAGAAGATTTTGACTGCTATGGAACTGTTACCAAGCTAAGCAACATTTTATGTGTCAAGCAGGACATAAAAACCCAAAACTTTTCTCTGCAATGTGGACATTAAATAAACTGTGGGGTCAATATCACTCCTAAATTCTAGATTTGGAAAAGGTAGATGAAAATCCATTATACCTCGCTTCCATACAGAAGAGTGGGTGGGGAGTTTATAGTTTTTACTGGATTATAAAACCTTAGTCTAACTTTTCTATTAGAGAGACTACTTTCTATTCCACATGGGATAACTTCAGTAATGCATTGTTTTTTATAAGAAGAAATAGATTAGTACTTTCAACTTTCTTTTAAAGTTGCTTCCCTAGAGCTAGCAATTGCTCCTGCAGTATTTCAAATGAATCTTTTATAAAAGTTTTATAACCCAGTCTATTTCTCAGCTTTGATTCTACAAAGGTTGCTGTATTGAAATGCTTTCCAAAGTGCCTTCACAGGTCATTTGGATCCAGATTCTCATTTTACTTAAGCCGTTCTCTGAAAAGATAGTGGTAGCTGCTTCAATACTTTTCTGAATTCCAAACCTTCACTTTATCCATTGTATGATTTTCAGAGTCATACAGAGTATGTTCATAATTTCTCCATTTTCCAATAAATCCCAGTCTACCAGATATGAGATAAAAAGATATTAGTAGATCTTCCTGTCTCAAGAAGTTGAAATGAGATTTTCAGATTTTGTGTAGGCTGTATTTATATCAGCTTTGTGTTTTATTTCATGCATACGAAAGACAATAAAAAGATTCAGACATCAGTTACATAATGATTTTATATTGTCTTTTGTACTCAAGTCTGTCCTTTTATGGATTTTTTCCTTTCAGATATGTAAAAATTGTAATTAAACTTTTTACACTTTCCTTTTGTGCCATGCTCACATCTGTCCCTTTAGTAAGCAGATTTTATATCCTGATGGGATAAAAGGATATTATCTCTATCTGTAAATTTAGGATTTACTCTTTTTTTCATGTTACATGCAAAATTTCATTTTAATTGAGAGTAGTATCAAAATAAAGCCACTAGGAAAGCCATTGCTCTTTTCAGAAATCTAGTTTTCACCTCCTGCTTCTTATGTAGGTTCAGATGTTTTAATTTAATAGGCATGTATTTACATGTGTGCTCCAAGAGGGCAGGATGACCCACCTTCTGACACTGCAAACCTTTAGTCTTTCCTCTTTAGTTTATGCTCTCTTGAAAGACTGCCTTTATGCCCTCTCATTTGCAGTATTTCAGTGCTCATTACCCCTTTAGGTCTCATATAAATTTTTTTCTCTGTACCAATAACCATTTTTCTTAAACACAATTACCTTTGTGTAATCTTTATTATTCTCCAACCTTTCTGTACAGCTTAACATTAGACAATATTTGAAGGTAGCTCAGATTTCACTGATAAGAGACAGCTATTTAATTTCCTTCCTATACTTCAAAGGAGTGTTGTGTATTAAGAAAATACTGGGTGCATGCATATAAACTCACTGCTTGTAATTTCCTCTAATGCCCATCAGAAGGTGATCTGTTTAAGGGTAATCTTTATTTGTATTTGATATCTTTCTTCTCCCAGGCAGCATCTCTGTTTTCTAGTCTGGTGCTGGTTTCACACATTTCTTTCATCTTAAGCTTAAATAGCTGATAGAATATTTTCAATTCAAATCAGGAACTGTAAGATTTAGATCTTTCCAGGCACAGTCTTAACATAAAAGTGAGCGCTGAAATAGAGTAACACTAAGGAAAACTGTGCATTTAGGCCATAAAATTGTTTTCCTTTTTTTCAGCTGAGTACAGGAAGATAAGGAATTCTTCTGTATCTATCATCTTATATGTGTATCAGTATGTCACAAGAGATAGACAAAGCTACAAGTACGTTGGGCCTTCCCTCTAGGGCATGTCTCCCACCCTCTAAGAGGACAACTAAACCCAGCCAAAAATGGTTTATTGTTGGCAGTATATGTCTATTAGTTTAAGTTTGCAACAGAAGGAATTCAAGGATAAGTAGAGATCTGAGACTTCTCTGAAAATTTCAACTCTATAAAACATAAAGAAGTAAGTATTTTTTATTTCTCAAGCCTAAAAGCTTTTGGATAATGACACAAGAGAAGGAAAAGCATAAGTATATTAAAAATATGTACATGGGTAATTGTGTATAACACACACTCTCTTTCTAAAAGACAAATGAACTCACAATATGTTGGAATTAGTAACAAAGTAATTGTTCAATTTTCTAACTCTCTCTATATAATTAATAAGTATAATCCAAACAGCTCATCAATTGAAAAGCAGAATACAAGAGAGCTTTTGGGAAAAGATTGAAGTATTCTTTTAATTTATATAGTTTTAAACACAATTTATCACAAAGCAATGATGACTGTAGAGATAACCCACATTGTGGCCTGGAGAGAAGGGGAAATAATAAATTTATCTAGATGCAGAAATTGCACAAATATCACAAAATGTTACAGGTTTTTGGTATGCGAGATATCTTGCAGGTAATCTTTATAAAAGTGTAAAAATTTTCACTCATAAAAGTATGTGCAACAGGATTAAGGCAGAGGAGAGACCGGGTAGGAAATGATGAATCAATAGGAAAAGTCTAGATATGGAAAATGAAAAAACTGCAAGCAGTTAATATCAGTAAGATATTAGGAGAAATGCAACAAATGAAATAGTTCCGTACAAATTAAAGACTCTAGATGGTTTGGCTGATGGAAAGTTCTCTCTTTTTCCAAAAGACTGTTTTGTATTATGATGTGAGTTTTTTCTATAGTTTTGATTTATTTGTAGCATAAGATCCCAGGTTTCCCATTACTTTTAATGGTAAAATATCTGAATTTTAAAAAGAACAAAATAAAAATTTAACAAAAAGATAGCATGCACATCCATGCTTGTGAAGGTGACCATTATGATTCCTGTACAGTCATGCACACTTTAGAAATTACATGAAACGAAAGAAATGTAAACCATATGCTTGTAAAGTTCTTTGATATGAAACCACTAAAACTGATCTTTTTAGCAAGGATAACATAATACTGATCCTAGTTGCACTACAGCTTGGTACAGAAATAAATATTTTAATTCTCCGTGACACTTATGTGGATCACAGCTTACAGCCCTGTAAGCTAGACAGAGTTTAAACACTGCCTGATGCTCATTTTAAAAAGCTTAGAAGCAAATGGTATATTTTTCTGCAGTTAAAAAAGTACTTTTAAAATCTGCCTATGCTTTCCACTAAACTTAAATTATTGTGTATTACAAACTGTAAAACTCACATAACTTCCTTGTGCTCAGCACTTAAAGAAGTAATGCTGTAAAATTGCAGATATTACACTGTAGAATATTAGCAAGTCTAGCAAAAATGCTAGAGATGCTATAAGAGGGAAAAGTTTTTTTTAAATAATGTAGTGGAGCAGACCTGTAAATTTCAGTTAGAGGACACTCTATGGTATATATTTGTTTACTGTTTGCTGCTTATAACCTGAAGGTGCACTTAAAGCAGATGCAGGAATATGTGAGGTTAGTTTCCATTAATTTGTTATCTAAGTTATTAGAATTTCAATGAGAATTTCTGTTCTACACTCCAGAATTCAGAGGGAATAGAAGAAAGTTTTACTTATATCTATAGATGCCATTCAACATTTAGGAATATTTTTAGTTATAATTTAGATAATCAATACTTGCATTAAATATATAAAGAAATGCATTGAAATTGATTGCAAAAAGTTATGAACAATAATACTTTTTAAAGTAATGTTAAGCAATAACATCAGGTTGTTTCCCCCTTAAAGCACTTTCAAGCATGTATTTAAGCTAGCAAACATATTGAAAATCACAGTATTAAGGTTCTGAAGTTCTTTGTAATTAAGCATTTCCGTTCTGACTACTGGTGTGTATAATGCATTAAATGATGGTGAGTTTAAAATACTTGTTTGATGACCCTAATCTCTAATTCATATTACCCCACTGCTTTCATTCTGCATAGGAAAATCATTGTGAACTATTGCCTTTTCCATGTGGTTAAGTGAAAGTTTATGCTCAAGGCAGTTACATTTCCATGGAAAAAGGTTGGTGTAGTACTCGTTTAATAACTTCATATATGATGCATACAAATATGAAATGGAGTGTGTTTTCTTGCTATAACATATTTGTAACTTCATTGAATTAATGGCTCTTTTAATTGTCAGCAGTGTTAGGAGAACTATGGTATAGCTCAAAGTCATAGTTCTCTACTCATTATCTAGTGTTATGAAAGTGAAAGCTCATTAAATTAACTAATCTGCATTATTTACATTAGTTGTAGAACCAAAGAGTCCAATTCACCATAAGTGACCTCTGAAACAAAAGGAAGCTTAAGAAATATAATAAGGTGTGCAGATGAATAACGTGTAACTATCTTAGAATATAAAGTCTATTTCATTCTTTGAGAAATAAAATTTATTAAATTAAAAAAAAACCCTACAATCCTTTTAATTGTGCTTTTAAGGCTTGAAGTTGATACAAAGTCTAAGATTCTGCCATGATATATTATAAGACATAGGAAAATGGAGTTTGTGTGTTTTAGCAAAGATTTAAAAGCAATTCAGTGTGTTAACTGACTTTATATTTTAGGTTGATACTCAGATTGTACAAAAAATTTCATTTTTTGTCTATCTGTAAAACTAATGTGCTTATGTTATCTACATATACATATTTCTGCACACTGGACTTCAGTTATCTATAAGAAAAATGTTAGAGGAATGGAGTACCTCTCCTATGAGGAAAGGCTGAGAGAATTGGGATTGTTCTGCCTGAAGAAGAGAAGGCTTCAGAATAACCTAACTGCAGCCTTCCAGTACCTGAAGGGAGACTACAAGAAAGAAGAGAGACATCTTACAAGCACATGTAGTTACAGGGCAAGGGGGAATGGATTCAAACTGAAGAGCAGGTTTTGATTAGATGTTAGGAAGAAATTCTTTACTGTGATGGTTGCACCATCCCTAGAAGTGTTCAAGGCCAGTTTAGCAACCTGCTAAGCTCTGAGCAACCTGCTCTAGTGGAAGACGTCCCTACTCATTCCATGGGGGTTGGAAATGGATGATCTTTAAGATCTCTTCCAACCCAAGCCATTCTATGATTCTATGAACCTATGATTCTATGATTCTAAATACATGCAGTGAGGAGAACCAGAAGTATAAACAGCATCATAAACTGCTGTCCTTATGTCCTATGACACAGCTGGATGATAACTTTTTAAGCCCTGTGGTTTCCCACACAGGTTCCAGTAGCCCCTTCAGTATCACCTGACAATACTGAAAGTGTGACATTATTTCAGATGGATCTGCACAGGGGTACTGGATACTAAAAGGCATTTCAAATGCTACTAGTGACGTGCTCTATTAAATAACAGCCCTTTTTTGGTGACTGTTTCCGTGTTCAACATCATCTGCACAGTACTACACAGACTCTGTCATGAAGCTAGTGCTGGCTGGAACCAGGTCCAGCCTCTTCTCACAGAGACCACCCCTGCAGCTCCTGTCCCTCCAGTCAAAATCCTGATACAAGCACCCACACACTGGGTCACTAAAAGACAATAAAACCACATTATGCAGGGTTTTGGGTTTTTTTCTCATGGGTCATATTTAAGAGGAAATTACTTAGTCTTGTCAAAAAAATTCTCTGCTTTTCCCTGTATTACATGGTCTTATATATGGTAACAGCATACCATAAATGAGACCATGAAGCACCAGAAAAATAAGAGAGATTGTACTGAGTTTGCATGGCCAGGCTTTGGTAAGAGAGGGGCTACAGGGGTAGTTTCTGTGAGAAACAGAGAGCAGCTTCCTCCATGTCCAGCAGACCCAATCCTTCATGGCTCTAAACATGGACATACTGCTGGCCAGGGCTGGGCCAATTAGAATTACTGATAACACCCCTGTGATAACATATTTAAGAAGAAGAAAAATGTTACTGCACAGAGATAATTGCAGACAGGGAAGATCAAAGTGAAAATATATGACAGGAACAGCCCTGCAGGCACTCCAGTCAGTTGAGAAGGAGCAGAAAGATGTTCTTCACGCACTATAGTTGATTTTCTTGAAGCCCGTGGTGAAGACCATGGTGAAGCAGCTGTGCCCCTGCAGTCCATGGAGAGCCATGGGCATGCAGATATCCACCTGCAGCCCATGGAGGGGATCCACACCAGAACAGGTGGATGCCTGAGAGGGGTCTGTGATCTTGTGGGAGCTCTGTGCTGCACCAGGGTCCTGGCAGAGACCTGCAGGCCTGTGGAGAGGAACCCATGCTGGAGAAAGTTTCCTGGTAGGACCTGTGACCCTGTGGGGGACCCACTCTGGAATAGTCTGTTCTTGAGGGACTGCACCCCGGGGAGGACTGAGCCATGCTGCAGCAGGTCATGGAGAGCTATCTGCTGTGGGAGGGAGCCCATGATGGAGGGGGAAGGACTCCTCTACCTGTGCAGCAGGAGAAACCATGTGTAATGAACTGACTCTAATCCCCATTCCTGTCTCCCTGCGCTGATGGGAAGGCGGCGGTGGAGGTGAGGAGGAGGGAGAGGGGGATGAAGGTCTGTTTTTACATCTCATTACCCTGGCCTGATTTTGTTAGCAATAATTCAATTAATATCTTTAATTCCAGTCTGTTTTGCCCGTGATTGTATTTGTGAGTGATCTCCAGTCCTTTTCTCAACTCATTTCCCTTTGGTATATTTTCTCTTCCCTGTCCAGCTGTGGAGGGGAGTGAGAGAGAGGCTTTGATGGATGTCTGGCATCCAGCCAGGATCAACCCACTGCAGAGGTCTAGAAGTACCTGTTTTACCAGAGAAAAAGGAGGTGGAATAGATTAGCCTTCAAGTTCTAACAGGCCATCCTCTGCTATTGTTTGCATGTATTGTATGCGTTAGATTTGAAAATACCAGCTCTGTACATCTCTTGCATTGTTGTATATCTGAACACCATTTGCACACAGAAGTATAAGACTGTCTGTGTGCATACAAAGCATACAAATTATCACTCTCCCTTCCTTAGCTTTTAACTTAATGTCCATCAGGTTACTCTTCCTATCCACAAGCGAGAGGAAATGGACATATGCTATAATAATTCCATTAAAAACTGCATCAGGGACAATTTCACATATGGCACTATTAAAAAATTAAATCCAAATTTTATGTGTGAGTATTTTGTGGAGTATTTAGATCTTAGGATTGTTTTTAAAAATCTCTGTACTAAAATTCCTAAGGGAAATAATAATTTGTGAACCCAGATAGATAGAAGATGGCACAAGACCTCTGTATATATACACAGAACTTTAGATGCTATTTCCAGATAGAAATTTGAAAAATTAAAAAAAATTCAGAAAACTGTATTGAAGAAGTAGTTAAACCAGAAATCTTTCATAATTTCTTATTTCTATTTTTTCTCTCTTATCAAATTTAGATACATTAGACATTTTTTTTGCTTCTAGAGGAAGAGTATAATCCTGTCACCTGTCTAAAGATAACTCTACCACATATGGAATTATCTAGGCTATTATAGATATCGGCCTTTGGATAAGCTGAATTTTATTCAAAATAACAAGTTAGAGGATGAAAGGACTCAGCCTTTTCTTTCTGATATCTTTAAGCATGTCTCTGAGTCTTTAAGCAGAATTCTTTGTCCTTATCCCTTCCCTTGATCTCTGTTACAGATGGAAGCTGACGGTATCATTCTCACCTTTAACCCATCTTTTGACTGCAATTATATTTTATTAGGTGTGTTAGGCAGGTCTTGTTTAAAGCTCATGGAAAGCTTTGGTATTTCATGTCCCTACTGGCAACTGATTGAGATATGGCACCATGCTGCAGATCACATCCTCTTTGGCACTCAACACTGGGCTCTACATATCCTGAACTGAACTTTGCTCAGAACTGAGGAGGGGGCACCTTCCCAGATGATCACCAGAGACCTCCAAAAAGGCCCACAGAGGCAAAATGAAGAGTGTTATGTAAGGCTGTGTGAGCTAAATAATTATGCATTAGGTGGATGGTAAAAATGTATTAGATAGGAGGGTTTATGCAGAATTCCATGTATAAATTCTCTCACTTTTGATTCCTTTGCATACTTTATTTGTGGAAAACTTACACCTTACAACCTGCACAGAATAAACATCTTCTTTCTAAACCTGACTCTGTCTGTGTTGACAGATTTTCTAAAATACAGCAATGCTTCCAGAGCAGGTGAAAGCTAAGTGGTATGCTAAGATAAGTCACCTCAAATGATAACCAAATACCATGTTTAGGAAACTGATCTTGAAATTTCTTCAACAGTGTATATGTAAAAAACCTGAAGTCTTCACTTATATTATAGAACAATGAGCAATCCTTGAACAAAAGAAAACAAAAGTAAATGGGACAGCAAAGTTATCTATTTCAGAAGTGAGCATGGTGAACTCAGAGGACATCATATGCCATCCTCTTAAAAAATCCCAACACCTTCTGTTCTGATACTCAACACAATATCACATTCAACATAGCTGGGAACTTAGAAATGCTAGATGGTTGCACTAACTAGTCAAAGGCAGGGTGTATCCTTCATTTCCACAGCAGAGACCCTTTTTCTCTTTTGCAGTATAAACACAACTCAGTTGTATGATTAGGGCCTCACTTTTCCTCTTTCCCAAGCTGGAAATAGTTTCTTTTAGGGTGGAAGACACCTGATTCATTATAAATGGTTTCCTCAGGGTAGAATAACAGATATGTTCAGTGAAAGGGACCCAGAAGGAACATTGAAGTCCAACTCCCAGCCCTGCACAGGACACTCAAAAAATCACACCATGTGACTAAGAACATTGTCCAACTGCTTCTTGAACCCTGCCATGCTTGATGGTGTGATCACTTCCTTGGGGATCCTGTTCCAGTGCCCATCCTCTTCTAGGTGAAGAACCTTCTCCTAATATCCAAGATAAACCTCCCCTGACACAGCTTCAGAGCATTCCTCAGGTCCCATCACAGAGAAGAGATCAATGTCTGCCCCTCTTCTTCCCCTTGTGAAGGTGTTGCAGACTACAATGAGGTCTCCTGTCAATCTTTTCCAGGCTAAACAGAACAAGTGACCTCGGCTGCTCTTCATACAGCTTCCTCCTAAACCTTTCACTGTTTTAGCAGCCCTCCTTTAAATGCTTCCTAATAGTTTTCTGTCTTTCTTATATTGTGGCACCCAAAGCTGCACACAGAACTTGGTGTGGCCACACCAGTGGAGAGTAGAGGCAGGACAATC
>VZRX01023797.1:83501-119440 GCA_013398075.1 Notiomystis cincta
CTGTTTACCTCATACAAATACTTAGTAAAGATCTGTTATTCCTATTCCCTATCTTTTGCCTGAGAGCTCCTTGATTTCAAAAAATTACTAATTCGGAGGGAAGGAGGGTTCACATTTCTCATTCCAAGGGAGGCTCCCGCCTTTCTTGGTAAATACCTGTCCAAACCGCGACAGATGTGCTTATTTCAGTCTATTAGCCATAAAGACATCCTTGGGTAACTCAAGATGGAGACACTGGAATCATATGCTTTTATCAGATGAATCCCACACAAAGTATCTTTCTGATTTTAAATCTGCTGCTAATTTCCATTGTAATAGGTTACTTAAAGAGAAATCAATGGCAAGATTTAGCAGAGGGCTAAAAAACAAACAAACAAACAAACAAAAATCCTAACCAAAACAAAATAAAATTGTTAAAATCACAGAAAAATTAAGAGTAAGACAGATGAAAGGAAAGTAGACAAATAAAATGCAGAAACCACACATCTCTAAAAATGGGGAAAAGTTACATAAAATGGACTGGCCCTTATCTACATAGCATCCAAGTGTGTTCAGAAAGTCAGAACACCATAAAAGAACTTTTAAATAATTATGCACTTATGTTAAAAACAGTTCTAAGGGACTTGCTTTCACAGACTGTATTTTTTTCACAACTTCTGTAGAAAAATCCCCAGGACAATTTGAATCCATACAGATAATATCACATATTCTTACATACCTTCAAATCAATAAATTTTTGAAAGAAAAATTTCTACAGGGCCTCCCAGGATCAATAGTTTCTTATCTTTCCAGGGAACCCTTGAGAAACCTCCTTCACAGTAACATTGGTACCTGGAAATTAAAGATAGTATGTGAATGGGGTAAAAGCAATAGAAAACTGCAAAATACTCTGTGAGAAGCTGCTCTAAGATTAGGAGGGAATAAATGTAGATAAACTTTTAATTTTTTCCAACTTTATTTTGCTGCCTCCAAGGAGAACAAGACTAATGTACCAATACTAATAATACTAGTGAAAAATTATTTAATCTCAGAGTCAGGATGCTTTAAAATTTGACATAGACATTCCATCCTATGAAGTCAATTACTACCATCCCTGTTATATCAGTGGAGAAGCAATCACAACACGAATATTCATAACTGCCAAATGGTCATTCAGGACAGAGATTAAAAAACTATATGAACTTCCCTTCCTGACGCTACTGCAAGGGTATCTGCTGCTTCCACACAGTGATGTGGTGTTTCAGGAATGACACAGTATTGGGAAGCAGAAACTTCCATGAGGCTTTTTTACTCCAGATTTTCTAACCTTTATTTATTAAATAGTTATAAATTCTGACTTTCTTTTAGCAAATACAAACGAAAATAAACTCTTTATTGATACTAAGTACACAGAAACACGTATTTGGGCTTTAAGAGTTTCTATTCTTGCTGATTTAATAAATAAGAAAATAAACAGCAATAACTATGTCAGTAGTTCCAGGTGGAATTCTCCAACAGTCTGCAGTTATGCTTCCAACTTCTGGTCAAGCTGATTACCCAGCCCCAGTAATTAGTACCACTTAATGTAAAGTGCTGTTCAGTGTATTAGAAATCTCTTGTCAGAAGATGCCCTGGGCTGACAGCAGGGTGACCAAACTAATTCTCGCTTTTAGAACAGACAGAAATTGTAGGTCAGGGATAAGCAAAATATGCTCACATTTCAGCTGCCTCAATTAGATCTGTATCTAGGATAAAAATGTCCTGTGGTTAAGTCATATATGCAACTGACCCTTTGCCTTCATGAATATGAATGCTCACAGGAAAGTTAAGCTGGGAAAAAATACAGTGGTAATTTCTCAAGAGTAAGTTGGCAGGCTGTGCTCATTTGTTTATTTATATCTGCTCCAGTCATAATGCCTGCTTTAGGATGCATAAGATTTCTTTTACTACACTTTTTTTAGAGATATATAAAAATGCTCAAAATAATCATAAAACAATGCAGCTAATTTCCATCATAAAAATATCTTCAGAAAATGACCTACTGAACAAGAGAAGACTGTGAGGTTTGGGGTGAAAAAGAGTATTCCTGTCAGAGGTGTTTCTTCACATTTTTATTTTCTTATTTTAACACTAGTTTTTGACACAACATACATTTTCTATCATCTTACTTAAGTTTTGACCTTTGGAATAAGACTAAAATCAACATTAAGACTGGCCCTGTAAGAAAGTTGTAAATTAACAAAAACCTGATGGAAAATACATTCCTAGAATCAATGCTAAGGAATGGAATTTTCATATTCCTAATATTGAAGTGATACTTCCTTTTTTTTTTTCCCATTTATATCAGGGAGAGTAGGTCTATATTATTAGAAATAATTTTTACAATTCCAGCCCCATAAGAAATGACTAAAACATTGGTACACTTATCAATCAATCAATCAATCAATCAATCATAACACTTCGGACCTTGATATTCAGAGCTAAGGGTATCATATTGTTTGATATTGTGATTTTCAGTGATGCAATTCCAACTGCAGAAATGTAGATAACTAAAAAGAAAATGGATCTTAAAATGAATTATTCCATAATGTTAAAATGAATTGGCCTTTCTCAGTAAGATCAGAAAGTAGGTTTTAGGTCAAACCATAAATATAAATACATTTCTATTAACAGTTTTAATATAATTCAGATGCATTAATTTATACACAGCTTTTCACTCTTCTGAATAACTTTAACCTGAAGGGAGTCTGCAGGAAAGGTGAAGAGTGCTTTTTCACATGGACATGTAGTGATGGGACAAGGGTTAATGGCTTTAAACTGAAGGACATTATGCTTATATTGGTTATAAGAAAGATATTCTGCACTGTCAGTGTGGTGAGTCACTGCAACAGGTTGGCCAGAGAAGCTGTGAATGCCCCATCCCTGGAAGTTCAAGGACAGATTGTTTGGGGCTCTGAGCTAGTGGATGTCATCCCTGCCCATGGCAGGCGGTTGGAACTTGAGGATCTTTAAGGTCCCTTCAAACCCAAACTATTCTATGATTCTATGGGCATTAAAACAGAGCACGATATTTAATTCTGAATGACATTCTGCAGGAGTGATTGCAATTAATATTAAAATACAGCTTTTTGTCTAATGAACTGTGAATAATCAAGTTTCATTAAAAAGGCCCTAATTTGTTTAGGTACATGCATTGCCTAGTTATCCAATTATTGCTGCAAAATTACAAATGGGGAAAGTCAAATCTGTTAAATTAGGAAGGTCACCAAAGTAATTAAGACTGCTGAAGCATATTATTAATACTTTACAGTAGGTGGGGCACTGCTGAAATTTACCTGCTTTTCCTTGTTATGTAAATGATGGGCTTTTGTACCATCTGTGTTTAAATGAGTTAATTTACAGATAAAAGAATTGTAAAAGAGAAGGCAAGGTTCTGGGCAAGAAAATTCTTATCAGCAACAAAAATAAATTAAAACTGTTTTCTTTCCTTAGTAAGGTTGTGTGTTGCTAATTCTACATTGAGGATGTTGAAATTTTTTAACCTGTGCTTCAAAAGAAATAAGATAACAGGAAAAAAAAATGCAACAGTGTTATATGTGAAAAAATTTGCATTGAGGATGAAGAGAATGATAAGCATACTCCCATGGTAAATTTATATTTCTGGCATTTAATAAAGAACACAGAATTTAATGAATAAGAAATAAGCCACTATGCCCCTCCCAATCTTAACCAGAGTTAAATTTTGGTTTACTATTCCTATTTTGGTGTTGATATTTTATATTTTGGACTAAAGGAACAAAATACATTTCAGACATGATATATGCTAGATACTCTGTGAAAAATAGCATCAAGCACAAATTGCTTTAGACACTTCAGCACCTAGAATTTTACAGAGTTTGGTACAGGGAAATAAACAATCTTCTGATATAGAATTATATAAAGTAACCATTAGAGAGCAGTACAGATATTTCACTAATTCCATCCTGAAACATTTTCACACATCACCAGTTGGTGCAATATCAGCCACAGAAACAACTATTATGGATATATGGATATGGATGTGTACATTAACACCTATTACCATAACACTCATTCAAACAGTAAACTAATTCATAATGTATAGGAAATGCATCATAAAAAGCAACAAAACCAAAACAAAACAAGAGAAAAGGTCATGGTAGCAGATCTTGAAGCTGATAAAGTGAGCCAATGTAGAAGTGAATCTCTGCGTGTGCCTGCAGGTTTATCCTTGTCCTTCCAAATTTGACATTGTAGTGTGAAAAATATTGATGGACAATTGATGTTTAATCTTCATGTGTACAAAATCTTGAAGTAGAATTAAAAACCTTATAATAGTTGTCAAAGCTTAGCTTCATAAATACATGAAAGTTTCAACTGAGCAGTTCTTTGAGCACCAATATATTTTCTACCATCCTATAAACAAAGAAATAAGTACTTTTGCTGTAGAATCATAGATTAGTTTGAAAAGGACTTTTAGAGGCTATCAAGTCCAACACCCTTGTAATGAGCAGGGACATTTTCAATTATGTCAGGTTGCTTAGAGCCGTGTCCAATCTGATCTTGAATGTTTCTATGGAAGGGACATCTCAGCCTCTGGCCAACCTGTTCCAGTGTTTTATCACCCTCATTGTATAAAACTTCTTTCTTGCAGCTAATCTAAATCCACCCTCCTTCATTTTAAAACCATTACCCCTTATCCCAGCACAACAGATCCTGCTATCTAACCTTTATCCAATGTGTTTTCAAGTTATTTGAAACGGTTTTTTTAACTAGACCTATAAGTGGACAAGGATATTTGTAAAATCCCAACAAATTCAGATATCGCTCTTATGTTCATCTTTGGACTTAATTGTGGACAGTGCTTTAATGTGTAAAAGCCAATTATGTTTGGTTTACTTGTAAATAGGGACCAAGAGTAGTTTTTTTCTGAATTGAATTTTAATAGGATCTCTATCAGAGATCAAATTTGTTATCTATTTGTTTTCATTGGAACATAGCACCAGTGGTGTCCAATACTATTTATGGTGAAAATTATACTAACTTCTGGTTATCTTGTAATGTGATTTTTGAGGCCCAGGCATACAACAGAGAGTCTGTACTTCTTATTAATGGAATGTTTTTAAGCAGAAGTTACTAAGTAGGATAAAAATGGCTCTGTTGTGAACAAAAATCTCTATCTATCTTATTTTTCTTTTAGAGTCTTTCTTGCCACTGAGACAGCTGGCAAGACAATATCATTTAAAGTGACAAACAATTATCTGTCATCATTATCTGCAATGATCTCAGGAAAGTTAGAAAAATGGGCTTTTTGTTTTTTCTCAAAAGTAAATAACAGGAAAGTAGGAAACCTATCTTAAAACAATTTAAAGTATGAGTTCCACTACCTGCAACAGAAAAAAAATAAAACTAAATGTCTATTTTTGCTTCACAACACTCTGTAGGTAATGTAGCCTGGTTTTGTTATGAAATTTCTTGAGTGAATTGTCAATATCTGAAGGATAATTGAAATTTTACAGTCATTTCTAGTGAGAATTTAGAGCTCAAACCACTTCTAATTAAAGTAAGTGGAAATATTTTCACTAAGCTGAGAAGAAAATAGAAAAGGTCATTCTCTTATATCAAGTAATATAATGAATGATATGACAGACATTCTAGCATTAATTTAAATTTTTATGGAGAAACAAAAGGGCTTGGGAAATCAATGGTCTATATATAAAGGAAAGACAGACAAGAAGTAACCTGGGAGAAGTGCACATAACTGGAGGCAAGTCAGAAGTCTCCTCTGGAAGAAAAATAGCTATTGAAACAGATTCAAATTTATGTTGGGAATTTGTTGTAGACCACCACATAAAAAGCACTGTAAAATGGCCTGTGAAAGCAAAAGATTTTGTGATAAAGGAAAAATAGTTTTGATGGGAGATTTTAATTATCTTGATGTAAACTGGTATGGATCTGAAGTAAGACTGCAGTTAGACAAATGACTCTGCAAAGAATAATATTTTGAGATTCCATCTCAGATTTTCTCTAAGTGGCTCACACATAAAATTTACTCATTTTACAAATCAAAATGTTCCCATTTTCCATTTCTGAAACCTAAACTCAGTGACTAGAAATCAGTTTTGCAGTCTTACTGCTGCTATGCCTAGTTATCCTTGAAAATCGTATGTTGAATGGAAATTCTTTTCATGATGAACACGTCTCAGCCACAGGTGCTTCAGTACTGACTTGTTCATATGAGAGGGTAAGTTTCTTTACACAAAGCTACTTAGAGAAGATGAGATGGTAAAATACACATTCAAGGCACAACTTTTATGAAAATTATTTTATTTCCCTATAGGATATTAATCCCACCTAATAGCAAATTTGGCAACTCTTCCATGGATGCAATAAATCACCCAAGAACATTTTGCTGCATATGCAGCCATATGACAGTCTTGTTCACTTTTAAAGCTGAACAATGTATAAGAAGGAGGTCAAGAGAAACTTAGGAAATGAGCCATGATCTCTTTCAGGTCTAAGTACAAGAGCACTATTGCATGAATAAATAAGATTCTCAAAATCCTGAAGGGGATGAGACAACTTACGAAAGGTACAAAATTCACTTAAAAATCAGTTTGTTAATATATATAGATAAAAAACATGGAAGATTAATGGAAAACATATCTCTGAAAGTTTAGTTTGTCTACAGCAGAGTATATATGGCTTCCACTGCAAAAAAAGTTTCAGATAACTGGATCAATTGCTGTGGAATTTCACTGTGAAATCTGTGTATTATTTTAATTCTAAATAAAACTACACTTTAAAAGTCATTATATTAAACCAATTGAAGCTTCTCTTTTATATAGAGATGCCTCATTCACATATGTGATTTACCCAGGCAATTCAGAAGTAGTAGTAATATGCCCAGTATTTAGCTCTGAAGATGTGGAGTATCTGGGAGCTCTTCGCTGTGACCTTTTTTGTTCCGTGTTTATAAGTCAATTCTGATGATGAATGGGCTATAATGGTTTGGGCATGTTTGCTTTGTTTTGGCTTTTGAAAATTAGTTGGGAGGTTGTAATAATTAGACCTGTACTGCTAATAATTATTTTATTAGATCCTAAAGATTTCAAGTATATTAACAATAATGTAATAACACCAAAACCACACTCCTGGAGTGAACTATTTCTACGCTAATTAGAATAATAACTAAAGCTAGATATTAAATGTCAAATACTCAATAAAATCAATAACGACACATAGCAATCATAATAATCAGAGTAGATAATCTTTTAAAAATACTAACAAATCCAAGAAGTCTGTATGTATTTTGATTGCAAAACAAATATTCTTTATAGATGGTATATCTATATTCTTCAGATCAGATCCTTCAGAACACAGGGTTTGAGGAGTTAGCCCTGCCTAGGGCATTTAAGGAATTTCCCTGTGAAAACTTATAGGAGTTAAAATATTTAGGTTCTTACAGATATTCAAGAGGCTAACAATCCCCAGTTCTATCTAAGCCCCTTTGAGGATTTTGTGCCTTATCACTCTGGTGTTAGACTATAAACCTCTAAATCACTTTTCAAAAAATGTTACACCAGTATTTACTTACAAAACCTTCTCATGAACAAAAGTATTTCCAAACATATTGTAGAAATAAATTCATGATTTAAACCCCAAATATAAAGGTCTGTGAGTGAAAGCAGAACAGCTGCAAATTCAAAATGAGATAAAAATTAATAAGACAGCCACATGAAAATTATCCTCCATTTTTTGGGATCTGATTCTAATTCTGCTTTGACAAAAGATGTATGTCAGACTTTAGCTTTGATATATTTTTTGGGTATTTCTGAGTTGGGATCTATGTTTGAGACTCTGCTACTAGTCAAGATTCAAGATACCCAATCCAATTTTTCTTTCATCCTCACACATTATCCTCAAAGAAAGGTAAAGGCACACCTCTTTACAGAGCCACATGGGAAAAAAATCAGCAAATAGGAAATAGAAACACACATTGCTACATGTTAAATCTCTGTTCCTATATGTAAATAACACAACCTGAATGTTACTCTCCCTCTTTCTGTTCAAGGATGAGTTTGTGAAGACAAGAGATGGGCAAATCAGGCTACTCTATGCAGGCAAACATGGAATTGAAGAGCCTTGGGACTTTTGTTCACATATTGGTTACGTCTTGAGTGTTGTCAGTACAAGGCTGAGATACACATATTCCTCACCTAATTAACTTTTCTAATCCAAAGACTGTAGGAGGAAAATCATAAAATAAGATTTGTAGAGGAGTCAACACAAAATTAAAATTGCTGGAGAAAATCCAGAATCCTGTTGAATGGGCAAAAATGGCACAGAAACTATGAATGTAAAACTACATGGGTAAAACAATTTGGGATTTGGGTTAATTTTTTATACATATTGTTCTATTAAAAAACATCATAAATAGTAACTAAGATTGTTACAAACAACAGAGAAGGCTATACATTTCTTAAGGGCTCAAAAAAAGTATTTGGCTTTTCCAAGCATCCTTCTATCAAAACACCAATCAACATGAACTTTACACTGAACACTGAATCTTTCAGGTCTTCTTCCATTTGCTGAGCAGGAAATAAAGAGTTCCTTTAGTCAATGAATTAAATTTTGTCTTCTGAATTAACAAATAAAATCCAGGGCTATGTACTAAAAAACTTTTCCCTACAGCCTTGCAGAGAAGGAGTAGAAGTAGCATTTTACATTGTTTTTCTTAAAAAAAGAACCCTTTGATTTTTTTTTTTTTAGTCATTTAATATCAGATATATTCTAAAGTAAAACAGTTAATATAAATATATTAACATAATTATTATATCTTTAAGAGTATCAATTTCTTGCATTCTTCTCAAATTACCAAATCAGGCATTAACTAGCAGGTTTTACTTGGTAACAAGAAAAAAAACCAAACCAAACCAAACCACCACCACCAACAACAACAAAACAAAACAAACAAAATCAAAACAACCAAAACCCTCAAATACTGTTTTTTAACACATAACTGGGATTTAGTGGAACTCATTTCTTTAAGACATTTTCTCCATACATAACAGATTTTAGGGAACGAACATACAATTAAATTTAAAAATAAACCAAAGTATAATTTAAAAATAAAATATGAGTAATTTTCTTTAATCATACAAAAGAGTTTCTCTCTAACCTTTGAGTAAAAATTTAATATAACTTCACCTTCACAGCACTACATTCTTAGATTCACCTGAGAGAAGTGGACATTGATTCATTACCTAATTATTACAGGAAGATAAATAGGACAGTGAAGCCAGATATTTGTGAATTTATGAATGCTTTCATTACTAACAGTGTAGTGCAATGAGATTGCTTAAGTGGAAAATTTAATCTGAAAGTAGATTCCTAATTTAGAGAATGATTTTTTTTTTTTTTAATAGTACAGAAGAGGTAGGTCTGAAACAAAGACCCAGCTTCAGAAAGATTTTAGCATGTCTGGGGATAGTATTTCAATCTACAGTTTCTGGGGTTTTGTTACTATGGATACCATTGGTTGCTTTGGTTTATTAATGCTCCAGGACATAAAACAACACCCTTCAAACATATAGTAACCATTGCAGTGTACGATACTAACAGCTAGACCTTACCAACTCTGCTACTAAAGGCTTGCTTTGCTGATGCAGGATTTAATTAGGCACTGCAAAGATAATCATTCAGAGCAACGTAACCCATGAAGCAAATCTGTAAACAAAGCCATTTCTGGAGACAGATAGAATTTTACCTGGAAGGTTTCTTGTTGAATTACTAGATGATCATTAGTTTTTGACTAAAACAACTGCAAAACACCCAAGTTATTCAGTTTTAATCCAGCTTTGGCATCCTCCCTCCATTAGATAACTCACTTCTTGCCAAGGTCAACTTGGCCATGTTCAGAAAATTGCGATGCAGATATTCAATTCCATTCCTAAGGTGAACATCATATTCCCAGAAATCAGTTGCATTTTATGGCAGAATTTTATTAATGTTTCTACTGCCTGGAAGATGGGTTTTCTGTGAGGTTTATTTCTCCACACTAGCAGCCTGTTCCCAATCTCAGTGGCCGTGTTTTCAACTCAGTGCAAAAGATTATTTTGTGAAGCATCTGCACAAAACCATTCTCTGCTTTGTGCCTTATATATCTGTGTCCATGACTGCTTCAAGGACAGGCAGGTAACTGATCGCATCTGACAGAACCCTGCCCCCCAAGGCAGGCTTGGGACAGTAAGGCCCTTGCTGGCCTCTTGCTATACATCAGCTTTGGGCAGTTACACTTTGGGCTACCCTGAAAAAGACAGCATAAGAGACACACAAATCTCACTGGATTTTTGTTATGCACTCTCTAGAAGCAGATTGCAAGAGGAGCATCACTGCTATCTACCAAGGACCCAGTAGGAGTCTGGGTACAATCCCCTCTCTGACTCATCTACACTGTTGATATTTTGGATTCTACTCAATTTTTCATGCTGTGAAGTCCTTTGAAAAGCACCGTGCAACAGGTCTGTGGTGTACTGGATCATGAAGAACTAATCAGGGAACAGTTTGCTGCTCTTAAAACCTTGTGAAGGGCAATAGACAACGCATCTTGTAAGTTTAGTTAAGAACTTTTCATTAGTTTATTTGCTGTTTGACATGTATAACCAAAACTGGAACAAACATAACAGGTAGTCCAGTTAAATATATTTAATGGATTACCTGCCTGCAAATAATACAGGAAAGAAAAGTACCAAAAATTCTCTGAGAGCTATCATCTCTGTCTTCTCCAAATTTTCTTCACAAAATCATGAATATTCACAATATCATGAAATCATGAAAAATTAACTCAAAATTTTAAGTTGTTGATAGATATCAACTCCATGATTTACATTTTAATTACCAAATTAAATATAACTTTGTGTGTCATGAAAGTTTCATGCAATGACTGTGGTCTTTATTAATTTTGAACCAAACAAAAACTATAATCTTCTCTGTGCAATGTAAAAAATAAAAAGAGAATGTCAGTGATTTCATTATCATGTGTCTGTCATATTGTGATTAGAAGCTGATAACAAGCAAAATAGTTTCAAGGGACTGAGTTTTTACTGTCACTCAAATGAAAATAAGGACCTAATGCAACTGTGAAGGAAAACACTTCTTCAAAAATATCTGAATATAACTGTAATTAAAAAGGAAAATGGTGCTAAAATCACAAATTATTTATAAAATAAAATGCAAAAATTTAGACTTAGCTAAAACTGTATATTTCAATAAGCTCAGCTGCAAAAAGTATTAGAGAAAAGTGATATCACATTTACATTTTACACTGATTTTTGATTTCATGAAGTGTCTTTAAAATAATACTGTGAACAACTTACTGGTTTCTTTAGTCACAGCTTTTGTACTCCTTAAAAACTAAATATAAACTTCCATGCTGTAAATGTATATCTGGAGTACAACTTTAGAATATTAATTTATTGATTTCACTGTAGTGCCAGTAGAAATAGCTTTAACTTAGCAGCATAACAACAGATATCTGGAGATTTATTCTTTGTATCTGGCAGAAAACCAAGACCTATCATCCTATAAAAGTTTTAGTAACTTATTTCAAAGCCCAGTATCTTTGTGTAGCTTTTTCATTCAGCTGTTTGCTTTGATTACTTATGAATAATATTCATATTTTTTACTTCTTTTCATCTTAAAATGTATAGAATAACAAAACGCTGTGATCTTCTTTGTGATGCTGAATTAACAGACTTCTTGTTATAAGTGGTTTATAATAAGATAATGCTTAAGGATCTTTATAAAGCTTTATTCATCAGTTCAGCCTACTCTCATGAAGGGATAGTGTTTTCTTATTTCATTAAAGACAATCTCCTCAAATTCTTCTCCTTACAAGCACTTCACACAGTGAAGCATAGCTTCATAATGCATCATTCTGTTGTTGAAAGAAGCAATAGAATTATCATCCATAAGTCAGTGTCATTCAATGTCTGAATCCAAACATAGCTGGTTACTGTTAAACCAGTATTGCCAACTAAAGGATACAACACTCCCTTCTTTTTCCCTTCTTCTCTTTTATTCATACATGAAATTTTGTCTTTTGCTGTACTGTAAGGAGAATTTTTAAGATGTTAATCTATGTTAAAAACACAACAAACCCACCATTTTCCCCTTAATATATTGGAATAAAAGCAGTATATTTATTCTGGTTCTGGCTTGCTGGTTGTTTTGTTTCGGTTTTCTTTTTTTTTTTTCAATTGTGTAACTTTCATAAAAGAAAAAGTTAATTCTTACAGGAAACAGTACTATGTTATAGATGACATAATGAGAATAGCCTTAATAAAGTTTTCTTTTAAATGTCATCAACACACTACCTCACTGTCCTACAAAACTGTAATGCATGTACACTTCAGATTCAACCTATAATGTTAATTTCTTACCTTCTGCTTCCCCAATAATATCCAAATTTTCTATCTTTTCAGATGCCAGCTCTAATCTGAGTAATGACATATCAAAGAGAAGGAAAGAGAAAAAAAGAAAGGAAAGGGAAGAAAAACAAGTCCTTAGTCTGAGGAGGTAGATGACTGAAAATTAATTATTTCTGGAGCTGCAGAACAAGAAAATAAAGCATTAAAAGAGTGACAGAAAATGCAGGGTAAGAAACTGTGCCAACAGGTAATAAAGGAGAGTGACAGTCATAGCAACTGTAGAGTTCACACAGAGAATATCAGATACATAAATGATGAAAGACAACTCCAGGTCCTCTGGCTACAACTAAAATGTCCTTTTTACATCCGTACTCTGGAAGTGGTAATTGGTCTTTCATATCCTTTCATACCTCCTCACCTTCTCCAGTATTCTCTCATACTGCCTCTTTTCAAAGAAATAATTTGTGCCTTTAATTGATCCAAAATAAATTTCTATGAATTTGCAGATTGCAGACTTATTTTCCCTTCGTCTTAAGAAGATTCATGAAATTATCTGTGAAACATTAATGATAAAAATAAATTGCATTATTTTTCTAGTCATTAGGTAGAGGAAGTATATACATACAATTTAATTGTTTTAAGACAAAAAATATGATGAAAGATAAAATTATATATAATTATGGCATGTGCACAAGCAGTCCTACTACCCTCTTTCTTCATAAGCATAGAAAATGTTTCTATACAAACAGAATAATTAAGGAGCTTTCAAAAATTTAAAAATGTAACTCAGGATTGAGGGGATGGATTTTCACAGATTTTCATGAATATTTTTAATTTGTTTGTTTAATTCTGTCTTGTATTTTTAGTTGCAAAGAATTGCCAGAAGAGCTCCCGTATTGTTAGTTTCCCTGACATTCACATTATTGTTGGATTCACTTGGTTGCTAAATTACAGGAGTGTCATGGTTTAGGAACAGTATTCTCCAATTTAACACAGCTGCTGGCTCCCCTCTCCCACTTTGTGGAGGCATAAAAGGCAAAGATTATGGGTTGAGATAAGAACATTTTACTGGAAACAGCAAGGAGATAGGAAAATCAACGGTGGCAGTGACAATATTAATAACAAAAGGTATAAGACAAAGAAATTATTTACATGGAAAGCCCATGACAATAAGCAGGTATCACTCTCTGCTGAGTGGTTTTCTCCAGGGGAAGGAGCCCAGGAAGAGAATCCTTTTTTTCCCTGCCCCTGGCAATAAGTGAACTAGCATAGAATAATGCCTTAGTCATGCCTCCTGCTAGGTACTGCAAAAAAATCCTGGCCAAATCCAGGACAAAGAGATACTTATTTCTTTTTTATTCCTCTGCCTGTACAAAACCTTAACCAGTGGTATATAAAGCATAAAACACACAGACACTGAATCACAAAGAAGTTAAATATCAATTACAATCACCTTGATTCACACGGCCACACTGCAACAGCTCTGTTTGTAAAAGTCACCAGTAAATACAATGTTCTGACAGCTGAAAATAGTTATAATACTTACAAATATATGAAGAGATTTTTCTTTAAATCTTCATCACTTAGCACTAATAGTGCTGTTGTGTGACTCTATTTTCTACCTCACCAATCTGGATTTTGTTATCTGCATGGTGAACAGCGTTTATTTTGCTCATATCTCAAAGGAGGGAAAAATAGTTTCATTAGCTAATTGAGATGTATTCATAAAACAAAAATAATGCAGTATTTTATTATTTATGCATCACAAGGATAGTGCTTGGTTAGGAGAATTTAATTTACAGGTGAAGTAATTCTGGAAATCTCTTCCAGGGCATAAACCATTTTATACCTTAATCTTAGAAGAAAAGAACAATTGATATATATCAAATAACTTAGCTATCTAATTCATTCCCAGTTTTCAGTTGTATAAAGAGCATAAATGTCAGTTTATTTCTGGCCTTTGTTTTATAGGAAACAGGCTAGTGCCCTTCAAACTGAAACATGACATTTTATTTTAAGCTGCTGTTTATTCAATGGCTATTCCAAACAGATAGTAAAGAGGTTGTTTCATGCTGGGCTCTCTGTAGCTGCATAGTATTTTAATACTTCTGCAGGCTCTGAAGTGTACAGCATTCTCTTATGCTGTTGCAACATACAAAGCAAATCCTCATTTTCATGATATACGCACCTTTCTGATGAGCCAACTACAGCAAAAATCTTGCTTTTGAGTTGCTCTAGTTGTTTCACTTCTTTAAATTAGCGCTACAGACATTTCACGATACCGTGTCTTTCCTCAGTTTGTCCATACAAAAGATGATCCAGAATCCTTTGTACTTAATGGATTTTAGGGAGTCCCTCTCAAAAAATGAGTTTTCAGAACAAACATCTCTCATAAATTCACATCAAATATTTAGTGTCAAAATAAATTTCTTACAGGACACAAAAAGACTAAAATATATATTAAAATTTCACAGTCTATTTTCAAAAGGAAGGGGACAGCAGCAAGGAACTGGTTACATGAAGAATATTAATTTCCAGAGCAACACAGATATTGCTAATTCAAATTTCACAGCTTTTCCCTTATGCTTCATTTTCCCTGAAGTATTGTCTAAAATATCTTTCACCCAACATCAACAATGACCCTTTACATTCTGGTGGGATTAATTTCGACTCTTGAGTGTTTTAGAGATGGCTACACAATCTAACACCCAGCAGTGACCAAAGGAAATAATTAGGCTTTTCTGGAATTAGGTTTCCCCTCATATCTCGAGATTCACCACCCACCTAGCTGGGAAGCCTCGTTGCTCATTGTTGGTGAATGCTCAGTCAGCTGATGTTTGGTGATATGGAATTTCACAGTTATCACATGAATAACCATAGCCATCCAACACTCCCTTAGCTGTTCTCCTTTTGTGAATATCACTGTGAGAACAGAACACAGATATTATCTGGTGTGATGGCAACCCCCACGACCTAGGATTTGCTTGCTATAGGCAGCAAGAACCAGGGCTGAAGAAGGACTGATTTAGCACACGGTGGGAAGGATGGAATTGTTAACACTTCATCACTTCACTACATTTTTACCTGACGTTAAGTGCTGAAAAGGCTCAAGGAAAAGCAGTAATTTTGAGTCAAGATGATAGTAAAATAACTAGTACAAGTTTATTTGCCAGGTCAGTGGTTTTTAATTCAAACATATTTGTAAAGTGTCAAACTTTTTGACTTCTCCTGGTCATTAACAATGAGTCAATATGTAAAGATACTTTTTTACCTGTGAAATTAAAAGACATAGCAGGATAATACTGCTAGAGAAGCAGAGGAAGAAAAGGTACTGTAAAATAAAACAAATACATTGGACATAGTTTAAATTATGTATAGCACCAAGTGTACAATGTAAGTAAGTTTTCTTTTCTCTCCCTTTCCCTCTGCTTCTTTTTTTTTTTTTTTTAAATTGTAGATTGAGTTTCTGAGACATCTTAGATAAGATTTGGAAAATCTGGAGGGCTGTTGACTTATCAGCAGAACACAGCTTAACATGTAAATGTGATTCATGCAAATTTCCAAAGATAACAGACAGACGCATTTATAATCTCGGTGAAAAAGAGTTTCAGTAGGTGAGGTGAGAAATCTATGAAACTTGGTTCTATTTACTGCCTTGAAACAGATATGGAAGTGTACAAATAAACTGGGGTTCTGTTTAAATGAAGTAAATAGAACTTGGGGTATTTCTCTTTTATGCAGAAGTTTGCTAATCATAACTATGGTAGATGAGAAATTAAGCAGTCTTAAAATATGGATAGCCATTCCCCTCTGCATATTGTTGTTGTTGTTACTGTTGCTATTATTATTATCATCATTAGCATTATTATTACTACTCCCTTGACTCTGCGATTTCAGTCTGCTACAAGCTGGGAAAATTGAGAAAAAATTCTGCCAGGATTCCTTTAATAATCCTTCAGTCCAAATTTCTCACACAATACCTCTTGTTCCAAATGTCCATCCTGAGATGTAGGATTGATATCTCTGATACCTGTTCAAGTCAAAATGAAATGTAGATTCAGAATATTTCTCAAAATTAAAGCTCATGTTTCAAGTTTTAGACACCATAGCTTAAAAAGGAATGTTGTATATCTGATAAAAAGTCCTGAGATATTGCATAACTATTTAAAAAGAGGTACCTGCTATAAGGCCGACAGAATTGATTGTACTTCTGATATTTTCTTGAATTTTCTAAATTAATCCATTTCAGCCATGACCTGAGTTAGTATTGCATAATGCTGACAGAGAGACATAAACAATACCTGTGGTCATGCAATAGGTTATAGGCCATATGTCCAGTCTACTATCCATTTTCTCGCAAGATACAATTAATTCAAAATATTTATGTCTTTCCCTTGAAAAGACAGGAACACAGTTGTTTCCTTAAAGCCAAATATTAAGAGAGCAAACACAGAATGATCAAAGGAGAAAAATCATCTATGAGTGTATACATATACATAATTTAACATTTCTTGGGTTATGCCCTCATTCCAGCCGTGAATGTTAGGCAAATTCCTTCACAAGCAATAAAATTCTCCTCTTTAAGCATCTGACTTCTCTTCAGAAGACTGTCAAGTATTTTCACAGCTTCAGTCTTACCACCTATTAAGGACTATATCTATCCTGGCCAAAGCCTTTCATGCTCAGCTGAGGACCACACTAAGATTTTAAACCAGAGTGCTCTAGGTTGCCCTTGCCGAGTGTGCAGAGTCAGCCTTGCAAGGATTCAACTCCCTGTTGCTCTATACATTTTTTCAGAAACTAATTGCCAATTTAGACAGTATAAGCATACAGTAAACAACACAGCGATGTAGTCACGGCACATAAATCATTCCAAGTAATTGCACAGCTGTCGCTGGTGTTACTTTTTGTTTCTAGGAAGAGTATACTTTGGTAACTTATTTAGCAAAACTTTTTCATGCTTCACAGTGAAGGAAGAAACATTTATTTGTGCAAGTATGGAAAATATGGTGAAGTGTGAGTCTGATTCTTATAATTTGCTAAGTAATTTTGGTGTATTCAGGTCTATGCAGAAGAGTTATGCTTAATATTGCTTATTATACAAGACTGGATTCCCCTAAATTTTTTTCAGATTCTGTTGTATTTTTTCAAATTCTGTTTTAAAAGTGTTTTCATAAGGGTTTCTCTGAAATATTTTGGATTTGCATAGTCTTATAATTTCCTCCGGTGGACTAACATTTCCTTAGATAAACCAGAACTCAATTAATCAATTGCTCTCAGCCCAACCTTCCAGTCAAAAAGCCTGGACTCTTTAGGTATAACTTAGGAAAAACAATAAGCCACCTAAACCAAGACAATGAAAGAATGGAACCACAAGCCATACTTCTTAATTTCCCTTCTGTGCTGGAATTTATGCCTCTATTTCTCTGTCTCTGTGTGTGTGTGTGTATGTGAGAGAGAGAGAGAGAGAGAGAGAGAGAGAGAGAGAGAGAGCGTGTATTTCATTAGTTTAGATAAACAATAAATTCCCTCTATAGAAAATACTAGGTCATTAAATTGGCACACAATGAAGTGTTGATGGCATTTGTTTTTTTCATTAAAACCTAATAGTATACGAGGTCATAAATTCAAGGTTAAGAGTGATACAGAGTTGACCTTTAATAAAACTGCAGCAGTGCAAATAATAAACAAGTGAATAGCATGAATAATACTAGCATCATTGTTTTGGAACTGAATAATTTACCCTCCTCTTCTTATGAACAACACTAGACATGGGTATTTAGGAAATGGAAAGCTAAAATCTATGGAAAAGGTAATGATCTCTGAAAATTTTCTCTAATGACTAATTTGTGGCTCAGTGGATTTCAAGAGATTATTTGTTTTTGAAATGGATTCTATCAGCTAAAGAGATAATGGAAATCATTAGGCTGAATAAAGTAAAACAATAGGATTCCATGTTAGGTGGAGTTCTATTACATGAGTCTCTATTTCCCATACATTTTAAAAGTATTTTTTCTTAAACTGAACTACTGCTTCAACTTACATTATAGGGCAAATTCTGATAACACAGCACTCAGTGACCAAACTTTCATTAACCTGAGCTGAATAGAAATTTGTCTCTGATTTTTATCAGAAGAAGTTCTGTGATCAGTGAGAATTTAAGGTGCTCAATATTGTTCAGAATATGGATTTGAATCAAGTTCCAGGTTTTTCACATTCAAGCAGAATAAAAGGATTTTAATCTTCATTATCAGCTCATGGACAATATATTACAGGACCGGTGCTGAAGTTAAAATTCCACCAGTAATTTATCCTTGTGACATTTATTGGTCTTACTCACGATCAGACTTATTAAACCAGATGCTGTACAAATTACAGAAAGACAGATCCGATGCCTTGAAAAGCTTAATAATTCAAAGTGCAGTATCCTCTTGGAGACAATACAAAATGCTGGAAATATCCTGACACAATATTATAAATGCATCTGTATCATTCTTAGCTTTTGGTTTTTTACAATACCGTGCATATTATTTTTCTTTTTAGTTCTGTGATTTTATTTTCCAGCCCTAGAAGTAAATTGCTTTTAAAAATGGATCTCTGCTATAAATGTCACTAGAGTATATTTCTATAGCTGTATTAAATACATTATTGTTTGATGTTATTTCTTGTTGATATTTTGTTTGCTTTAAATGTGTTTTCATTTCTTTTTATGCTCATTTGATATACAAAATGAGGGAAAACTAACCAGACATTTTTTATTTGCTTACTAGATTGTTACTGAAATAAATTTAAGAAAAGTATTTTAAATATAACATTTCAGAGTTAAGTAAGGGTATGAAGGTTTTAAATTCTTAGAGTTTTTAAAACCTTGAAGTTTTGTCTTTTTTGGGGGGCGGGGGGGACAGGGACATGTGTTTTGGATCTTTATAAAGTAGCATAATCAAGTAAAAGAAATGTTAACCAGAACAATCCTATGCAGTGGGTTAATTCTGGCTAAATGCCAGGCATCCACCAAAGCCTCTCCATCACTCCCCTCCACTGCTGAACAGGCAAGAAAAACATAAAGAATTGTTTATGAGTTGAAATAAGGACCAGGAGAAATCACTCACCAAATACCATCATGGGTAAACAGGCTAGAATTAGAAATATTAATTGAACTTATTACAAGCAGAATCAGAGCAGGATAATGAGAAGTAAAATAAAACCTCAAAAACATTACCTCATCCCTCTGTCCTTCCTAGCCCTACCTCCTACCTCAGCAGTAGAAGGAGACAGAGACTGGGGGTAATGATCAGCTCATCACACATTCTTTCTCCTGTTGCTCAGGAAGAAGAGTCCTTCCCTACTCCAATGTGGGTCCCTCCCGCAGGAGACGGTTCTCTGTAACCTTCTCGGAAATGAGTCCATTTCACAGGCAGCAGCTCTCTGCACAGTGCTGCAATGTGAGCCCATCCCATGGCAATGGTCCTCCCTAGACTGCTGCCTCACAGGGCACTCCTCCTTGGGGCGCAGTCCTTCAAGGACAGGCTCTACGGCGTGGGCTCCTGTCTCCAGGGGCCAACCTCCTACAAGATCACAGCCTCCTCTTAGGCATCCACCTGCTCCAGCTTGGGTCTCCTCCATGGGCTGCAGGTGGATTTCTTCATCCCCATGGATCACCATGGGCTGCAGGGGCACAGTTGCTTCGCCACAGTCTGCACCACGGGCTACAGGGGAATCTCAGCACCAGTGCATGGAGCATACTCTCTCCCTTCTTCTGCACTGACCTTGGTGTCTGAAGAATTGTTCTTCTTACTTATTTTCTCTTTGCTCTTCTCTGGCAGCAACTACATCTGCAGAATAACTTTTCTTTCCCTTTTCTTAGATATGGTATCACAGAGGCATTGCCACCATTTCTAATCGCCCAGCCTTGGCTGCTGACAGATACGCCTTTGGAACCACGAGGGATTGGCTCTGCTGGACATGGAGAAAACTTCTGGCAGCATCTCACAGAAACCACCCCTGTTCCCCCCACGACCAAAGCTTGGCCATGCAAACCCAGTGCACCAGAGAAGCCCACGAGCAGGCTCATTTCCACAGTTATGTGTGTAAAATCTAAAAGCAATGCTAACTTTCTACTGAAGTAGAGGGAAACATGCTGATGTTTAGGTAGCAGTGCTGATAATGTGCAGTGTCCTTGAGCAGGGAAAGATGCCACTCAGGGAACTCCTTTTTCTTTGATTTTAATTTGCCTGTTTGTGTTGAGGTTATAGCTGTGTGTTTATATCTTCTTGCTGCCAGGATATTTTTTTCCCCAAATATGAGATAATGTACATATCTGCAGAAATATATAATTGTTCTTTTTCTTTNGTCGGAATATATAATTGTTTTTTTTTTTTTTTTTTTTTTTTTCTTTTTTAAGGCCTAAGAACATTAATATCCAACTCTCAAGGCTCCATTTCTTTAGCAATCAGTAACTGACTATGAAGAGTTCATGGAATCATAGAATATCTCAAGTTGGAAGTGACCCATAAGGATCATCGAGTCCAAATCCCTGCTTCTCACAGGACTACCTAGAACTAGCCCATATAACTAAGAGCATCATTCAAACACTCTTTGAACTCTGATGGGCTTGGTGCCATAACTACTTCCTGGGGACCCTTTTCCAGTGACCAATCACACTTCCAGTGAAGAATCTTATCCTAATATCCAATCTGAACTTCGTCTGATACCCTTGATTCCATTTCCTCATGTCCTATTGCTGGTCAGCAGAGAGAAGACCTTCCCCTCCATGGTCCCCCTTGAGGAAATTGTAGACTGCAGTGACATCTCCCCTCAGACCTTTCTTCTACAAGCTGAACAAACAAGGATGACTTAAGTAGACTGTGGTAAGTCTTGCCCTTGAGGCATTTCACTATCTTGGTCACCCTCCTCTGAACACACTCTAACAATTTGATGTCCTTCTTATACTGTCCAAAACTGCCCTCAGGACTCAAGGTGGCTATAACCTCATGGATGTTTGTTATCATCTTGTGCTTGTGCAGTCAAGAGCTCTGCTAAAATCAATAAACCATATCCAATATATTTTTACTATACCGGTCATTGGAAGAGATTCTTCAAGACAGCTGTGATGGGCTCTTGTCTTAGAGAGAGTTAAATGAGATGGAACCATCCAGTGCCTAGTTGGAAAAGGAATAGAGCCTAGATACAACCTAAAAATAGACCTTGCAGGACTCAGAATTATGCCTAACCTTTCCTGTACTTGCAAATATAAAGTTATTCTTTTCATGTGCACACACATGTGCACACACACAGACACACTCTCAAAATCATCGAGGAATTGAATTCCAAACAGGAGTTTTGGCCTTTTCAAAGCAATGGAACTATGGTACAGTGGTACAATGTCTTATCATTCCCATCTATATCTAAATGGAAGAGTTCTAAAGAATAAAAAGAAAAAGAAATCAGAAGCCATACTATGTTCATGTAAAGAAAGTGCTAAAAAACTTGTCAACCCAATGTACTTTTTTTCCTAACTTATATTCCTCCCTCACTCTTATAAATACATTAAACTTCTAGTTTTGCTTCAGAGCTCTTTTGATGATATTTGGATTTCCTGCATTACAATACAAACAAAGTTTATCTGTTCCTAAGTACTTCTTTCGGATGGGTCCTTTGGATCTCCAAACCCCAAAAGAAGCACACTACTTCTTTCTCTTACACCAAAAGATATGTATGGTGTTGGCATAATAAGGAACAGCATGTATGAGGAAATTTCATTCAGAAAATTTTGCAAGCAATTACTTAGATAATTAGTAAACCTGATGTTAATTTTCAGCAAAATGAGCCTTTTTTGCCCTCTGTGAATTACTGAAGACAAGGATTATACACTGAGGTTTGTGTAATATTGAGCATGTCATTAGAAACAAAAGATTTTGTTAGCACTGGAAAAATCACCTGTCATGGTGGCAAAATTAATATACTATGAAATTATGACTTGAATACAAATTTTAAATGCTTGAAAATGAAAAATAGTGTCATAGAACAGAATGTACATGTGGCTCAAATGTTGGTAACTTAAAATACTGTGTAAATATGTATTTAGGAGATTTAAGATTATCACTGACCTTGGACAAACAGAGAAAAATATTTTTTCATTGCTTTGAGATAAAAGTTTGGAGAAATGCAGAGAAGCAGATGATCAACTGATATTCACATTTTTAAGGAACGTGAAATAAATTGCATGTCACAGGAGAAGGTTAATATCAGTTAACTAACACTAAATGGTGTTTCTCCTCTGAAATAAAAAATAATGCATTCTGAACAAAAAATTCAAGAGAGATAAGTATTTATAAATACTTTCACCCTGGCTAATTACAGCTTATCTTTCTTAAAACCCATAGGATTTGGTTTTATATTGTTAATCTTTGTATTATGGTTAATTAATCATGCTTAAATCAGTCACTGGACAAAGGCAACCAATAGGATTAAATTTTTGACCAACAAATCCCTTTACTTTTCATGTTCTATCTACAACTTAATAGGATTTATTAGCAAGCAAAATTTATTTGGTGAAGATTAGACATTTAGAAAATTGAATTTTGACTTAAATTGAATCCCATAGTGTAAAACTTCTCATGTATTTACAAAATTGATTTGTAATAGGCCAAATATATACTTCCAACTAGTAGTATTTTTCCTTAAAAAAGGCTAGGTTTAATGATACTATAGTAAATGTCAAAACAAGAGATGTCATGATGTCTTCCAATGTCTGACAAATCTGTGTGGAAAAAATTAAAAAATTATAAGTTGACACCCAATGATAATCAGCAAGTAAAAATGACCACAAAACTTGAAAATCTACTATGCTTGTACTTTCCAAAATTTGAGTTGGATAAATTAAGTCATGTTATAAATTCTGCTTCTCATTACTATTATTTGGAGCTACATTTCTATAGTAGTAGTTTACATTATTAGTCCTTAAAAGTAGATCTTAACAAAAGCATTTCCCTGATATACCATTATATGGTTTGCACATTCTTCACTGCTGACAAACCAGTGGGAGTAAATGGTGTACAAACCTGAGGAACTTTTCGGTTTCATTCCCTCTTCCATGAAAGCCAGAAGGGGAAGAAATGCCAAGGGAGTATGAAGAATTTTATATACAGCTTCTAAAAATAATGCTTGTTTGCTTGTTTTGCAATGGAACCAGTGATGGCAGCTTATGAGAATAATTGTATGCAAACAGCACCAAACCAATATGTTGAAAACACAGAGAGTATGTTGAAAAAATACAGAATTAAAAAGAACAAAATTGATTGTGATTTCTCTAATGTTTAGAGCAATAAAAAACAGATCTCAATGCAGATCTTTAGGTTCTTGGACATGGACTGAAATCCACACTAACATATTTATAGTTAATCTGTTTTTTCTATCCTTTAAATAAAATTTTAAAAAAATATTTTAAAAAAATCCCATAGCAAATGTATTTTGCTTACACAGCCGGATCAAACAACTCTCTTTGAAATACTAGAAGACATTTGAAACCCAATTCCATACAGAAAGAAATTACTTTTGACAGTTATTGATACTAAATGCAGAAACCATAAAATATTGCAGTTTTTTATTTAAAGATCCATATTATAAATAATTTTTTGTACTGACTTGTGGTTTTTTGGTGTTTTTTTGATTAATGCTTTCTTTAGGAAAGGAAGCCTTTATGAAGATTTTTGCTTCTTAAAGATCTTTAGAACTTCTGCATTGTGTTAATTATCAGTCATTATGAAAACTTGACATACACAATTTTACTCTGGAAGTCAAAAAGCTAAAAGAATTCCAAGTGACATAAACTATCAGCCTCATAATAAATCACAAATACTGAATATGTAGGTAATATAAGCATGAAAGAACAGCAATTTGGTAATTAATCATATGCTTTTTTGCAAAACAATTTTATACAAGAGGTACCTCTAATAAACACACTTGTGTAAGTTAAAATCCAATACGATTTACATTAGTTTGGTTTAATTAGTTGGGTTTTTTTCTTTATTTTCAGTTCTGTATATTCTGTAGGTGAAGACTTGGCTGTACATCACACACAGGAACCTGGTTTTGATCTATCTACCCTGAGCCCACTACACTGGTGCCAATAGCAGATACTCAACAGCCTTAAATAATGTATTAAACTGTATTATCGTAAGTTTGAGATGAAAATTTTTGGCTTATTCTTTATTAGAGAGAATTTATTAGGGAGGAATAAGTACCTTCTGAAGGTGTTTCACTACAGATTTTTTATTTTTCACTGAGATAAATCAGTTATTGAAACAGTTTGTTTCTAATGTCTGCAAAGGGAGAAAGCAGTTTAAAGAGATAAACTCTGGTCTAGGTTCCGGATTTAGAAACTTAAACTGGGATAAGTCGGTCTCATGAAACTTGGCTGAAAGAAGGAAAGAAGTAAGGGAAGGAGGAAAGTGAAGGACATAGCTATCATGGTGGTTACTATTTGATAATATTAGAATGATTAATGGTACTTTGAATACGACTGTGGAAGTCGAAATCAAAACTTTTTATTATAATGTTGCTACACACTAATTTATGTAATTAATGATGAATTGTAAGAAATAAGTAAGGGATGTTCCGGAATACAGTTTTGTTGCCTAAGAAATTATTCTGGATTTTTCACTCTAAAGTAATGAAAGTTATGCTTCATAACTCAGTTTTCAGAGGAGATGAAGTAAAAAGGAGATTTAAAATATGAGGGACAAAGTTTTTGACAGAAATGCTTAAAAAACATAGATAATAACTCTGCGATATTTTCTTCAAATGTAAGCAAGATGGATTCATAACTGAACTTCAAAAAAGTGTAAGACTAGAAATGCTCTAAAATTCAAGAGAAATCTTGTAAACGTTTTGCCATATTGATGAAAACAAATACTTAACTAGTACAAATGTGTTATTTTTTTCATTGATGTGGTAAATTCAGTGAACAAATTCAATTCAATTAATAAAATTGCAAATGTATGTAAATCAATGTAGTTTAATTGTACTTCTAGAGAAACATGCCAATGTTTTGTTGGTGAGATTCATTATCCAAAAGTCTTTTGCAAAGGTTGGTGGAAGGAGTGTCTGTCCCGTCTTTAAGACTATGTGGTGAAGGAACTTTTCACTGCAACAAGGGATAAGAGGAAAAGGAAGAAGCCATAAACAAAAATATACAAAGACACAAATCTAATAGATGATGGCTAACCTCCAGGTATCACTTCTGTTGCAGAGATATTGATGAAGAGACAGTTCATTTAAAAAGAACGAAATTATTTTTAAAAAGGAAAGCTAATTTATCTCCCACAACTTTGGACAAGATGATAAAGTGCTATCTGAATGGTAACAGGTGTTTGATTACAATGACATAATCTGGATCAAATGACACTTCCTTGCAAGGTTTTCCTAGTGAACTCATGTAACCCAGCTTCCAAACAGCTCTGTGTGATCCCCTCAAGGAACTAAAGATCCCATTCCTTTTTCAGTGTCTTAAACCATGTACAAAACCTATCCTATCTAACTTGACTATGCATAGAAGAAGGCTGTTCTGTATACCATTCCTGCACTTCCTGACTGTTTAAAAGGATCTTATTCGTAAACACTTTGATAAGTTCTGCAGCAGGAGACCCATGGGCTAGTCCATCTTCTACACAAGAAATCAACACAATGAAAATTGGATCACTTTCTGTTAGTCTAGGCACAGTAAGAATTGAGGAATTCTCTGTGTCTGTCCAAATTTTCCAGTACCAGCATGTCTGTGAACAATTATAAACAATTGCAGCATGATTAGACACAGAGTTTCCTTTTTAGGAGTTAACCAGAGAAATTATGCTTAGAAAGGAGTAGGATATGTTGACATATTGTACCAAAAATGGGCAAAGGCTAAAAGTGTTCCACTGAGTAGAAAGGTTCCATACAAAGTACAAATTGACTCATTAATTTGTTCCTCATTAAATTATTTTGTGCTATCTTAACTTTTATTTATATTTAGTGTTTAAATCTTTTTCTAAAATCGAATCATTCCCCAGAAGTGCAGCTATGTAATGGCAGTGAATTGGAGGCATGAGAAATGACAATCCTCAGTCACTGTAGTTTATATGACAGCAAAAAATAGCTGCCACTTTATGACATTTTGTCTTTTTTTTTTTCAGTGTGAGCTAGTTCCCAGAGTGGAACCGATAGGGTTAATAAATATTAGTCCCTAGAGTTCTGCTCATTTTCTCATATCTATGTTTACATATGTTTCTGTTAAATTTTGCTTTTAATCATTCATGAACATGGTTTTGTTTGTATTTTCTGACTAGACAGTGCATTTTACATATCTGTGATGTTCTTAAATTCCTGTACATACTGTGAAAAATTTGATCAACTAGTTCTAGTATAAATATAGTTTCACTTATTTTACTTTAATTTAAGGGAAGGACAATCAAAAATTTCATTCTAGTTATTATTTTTTGTCAGCTTTAAGTCTTAATTATAAAACAATTTTCTGAATGTTCTCAAACTTCAGTAACAAAAGGATTCTCAAATTATTCAAATGAACACTGGAATACTTATTCACAGAGAGTACAAAAACTCCTAAAGCTTAAAAATCTGTATGTAACCTACCCTTACTGTAGATGGATAGGGAGGATGTGTCTGGAAACATTTGTTTGTTTTTCTATTGGTTTGTTTTGTCAACTAAAATGTTGCTATTGACTCAGATAACATTAGTAAATAAGCAGATGGTCATTTTGATTACTAAACAGTAAGAAGTATAAAAGACACTAGAGCTTTATGTGATGTCCGTAATTTCTCCTCATTGAATAAACAGTAGTAAAAAATATGGTTAACTATATGACACATTTATGAATCTTGAGAATTAAGAAGCTTTTTAACTTTTGAGTTTTTTTTAATTCACTTAGTCACAATTTACTTTTAAATGCTCAACAAAATATAATGATAAGTAAAAGATGTTTTGAGGTTTTAATTAGGCCTTAATGATTGCATGAAAGACAGACTCAACTGTTTGCAGTGCAATAAAACTCACTAAAATTGCAGCTTTTTCCCTACTCGTGTATTCCTATGGGTTAAGAGAGATTTAATGAGAGATATCAGATAGAAAAACTTTCAAAATTAATGCCAGAAACAAAAATTAGATTGTTCTCAGATTTTCATGAGAAAAGATATGCAAAAGGACAAATATTCACCTTCATTTTTTAGAGCGCAAAAATATATACAGAAATCCTCTGCCCATTTAAACAGAAGAAATTATTCTCCTGTATATAACTGCATGAAATATCATTTATTCAAAGCTTTTTCGTTTATTTCCAAACAAATTCTACTAAAGAATTTACAGCTTGTACACCTGTGAGTACCTTTTGAATTACAGTCCCATCATGTGCGTCATACAAGAGACTTCAGATAGCAATGCTTTAAAAAGCAGCTGTCATTATAGTCCTTCAGTATTTTAGCTGGAATACTTTAAGAAATGTCTTCATCTGCAGTGTTACTTCTTTAAATGAAATTTGATAATTACATCTTATGAAACATGACTGCTATTTTAGAAAATGTCTTTGAGTCTCCAATTCTATTTTTGGCTGGAAAAAAGTATTTTACCATATGATTGAGAGAATCAAAGCTAGTTAATGAAACAAAATTTGGTTTTCATCTGGCAAACAGCAGATTAATAGACATTACAGGATGTACAGGTCTGGTGTTCCTTGTGGAGTCTGTCCACTCACAGTTTTCTCAGAAGACAAATGAAGAAACACTTGACCAAACAGAAACAATTTATCAGAAAGGTAAATAAAAATTTACAGAATTTGGAACCAAGAATTAATGGTAGTATTAACTTGGTATTTTAAAGCATATCTTCTTGTAATAAAAATAGTCTTGGTAGGCTTATAATTTTTGTTCCATTGTTTGGATTTTTCTCCTCCTATCTTCTTCACATAAGATGAGAGAAGATTTACAGGGGATCATCTGAACAATTAACTCAGATGTACAGCTCTACACAGCAGGTGTTCTATCCCAAAACAAATGTCCTTCCTCTAAATACATATTATTCCAGACTGAAAAATCTGTATTCTAGGTTCTGTCACTACTAAGTTTATAAAATCCATTTAACCCAATCTTACCACAAGCTCAGAGTTGACATTTAGAACAATATATATAGCTGAGTTACTCCACAAAGGTGATTTCACACTACAGTTAGGTAATCCAAAATCCTGGAGGGAAGACTTTTGTCTGAAACAGCAAATAAGTGTAGTGCCATTATGCTGCCATAGGAGAGATACCAATAACCCATATTGTTTATGCTGATGGTTCTTAAACCTCTTATCTTTCATGAAGGGTTGGTTGGTTGCTTGCTTGATTGGCTGGCTGGGTTGGGTTTTTTCTGCATCTCCTTTGCTGCTGGGTGCGTGCTGTCTCTGAGACTGATTCTCCACCCACCAGTCTTTCTGCAGACAGCAGGGTTCTCAGTTCCACAGAAAATCACCCTGTCAAGGAAGATGAGCAAGTGAATACAGCAGGAAAGATGTATCCACAAGGCCATATTTAGCTATAGAAGGGCATATGCCTGCCAAGAGGTGCCTAGAGCATTCCCACACAGGAGTCTGACGTGGAGCTGCAGCATTTTCTGTCAGCACTGTTTCTCCCCTGGGATAGTCTATAAAACACTTGACATCTTTTCACTCCTCAGGGACACATAGACAGCCTTGTCCTGGCCACATATCTGTATTTATGAATGTCATGACAGATCATCCTCAAGGAAGATGCAAGTGTGGAACTTCTCAGGTACACTTTTCCAATAGTCTTATTTTCTATCAGCTGAAGAACTTTGAAGATTGGTACAGCTCATGTCAAGACCCTGTTATGAATCCTAGACTCTAGTCATAATATGAAATCTTTCACAAAAAACCAAAACATTTAATTCTATGTCACACTGAAATTTCATACTTCATAAAATACCGTGTGCTGGTTTTCCTCTTCCTCTTCTTAAACTGTTAGGTCATTTTCCAAAAAGTAACATTATAATCAATAAACTGGTCTTTCAGATCTAGCTGATCTTCGTTTTTTCAGCTGAAAATAATAAAAAAAGAAAATAATAGAAAAAAATTAATAGCAACTAGTTCCAAGGAAATATTTTCTTTGGATTAAACCCCTGAAGTTTGTAATTTCATATCTACTTATCACTCACCTCAATATTTTCTTTCCATCAGGGGCTAAGAAGGCAATGTGGCAGGACTGCTGGCATGTGATTGTTTATGTTTCAGCAGAAAGAAGATCACATCTGACCAAGTGAATTTCATATCATGCTTATTCATGTTGAACACGTTCTAAAATGTGTAGCTTGGCAGCAAATGAATGTGGGGGCATACCTGAACATACAGTAGATGAATTTTGCTATATTTTATTTTAAATGTTATATTCCGACCACCTTAATATCATGAATATAATGAACAGAATAGATGTGGGCTTAACATTTTGAAGAATAGTTCCTCTGGAGCTTGATTTTTCTGTGATTTGGGCTTGTTTCATAATCATAAAATCTGTTGCCACTTAAGTATTGGACAAAAGCAAATTTCTATACCTTTGCTAATGGTCTAGAAAATATGTAATAAAGGTACCTAAATTTATTATGGATATTCAGAGAAAAGTGAAGATGGAAAACACATTTTAGAAACATATTTTAACATTCCTTAAATGTAATACCTGTTGCATAAATCAGGAAAGCAATTATTAAAAGTAGAACTTTTTTATTATTATTACTTGTAAAAGCATATTGCAGAAAGCAACCATAAAAATGCTCAAATGAAAATGAAATCAGAAGCAGTACTACTCCTGCTTTATTTAAAAAATCAAAAATAAAAACAAACAAAAATCCAACCCTCATGTTTGCCTCAAGCATAACCAATTTGGCAAACAGATTTGTTTTCACTTCTGTACAACATTTGTTTAATGCTTTTTACTAATGAATGTGTATTTATGAAAAGGCAGTATATCATTCAAAAATAAACTGAAGCAAGCTTTGGCATTGTATCAAGGCTGCATGCCATTTATTAATCTCTTGGCTAAATGCTGCTTCATTTTAAGGCTAGGAATTAATTAATTGCATTCTGTGCCACCTATAGAGAAGAGATACACTTTACAGAAAATCCTCTCATAGATAAATGAATATGCATCTCTAATTTTTTCCTTGGGAAAGATTCCTGGCTGCAGTCCTCTAGAAAGGAGAACATTCAGTTTTCTGTCTAAGAACACTATCACACTTCTTTCCTTCCAGTTCATGGCACTTGAATGTCATACCCTTCACAAAAGCAAAAGATGCAAAGCAGTTACAAATATTTGTGAAGACAATAGCAGGCAATATCTCTCTTCCTTGCAAGTTGCAAATACTAATATATTCACCAATTATAGCTCACAACAAAGAGAAAATTGCACTTCTGTACCTTGAGACCAGAGCTGTTTTATTACTGCTGTATTTGATTCAGGATGGTCTAAAACAGGTTTTACTCTAATGAATACCGCAGGCCAAGTTTTCAACAGCTTTAAGCCTGCTGGGCATATGGTGGCACTGCATTTCTTTATACAAATACTATCTTCAATTCTCTGTAGCAACCTGGGGCAGTGTATGTGTGGAAATACCACTGTAAGTGGAATATCTGTTAGACAAAGAAGGTCATTTCAATGTTGATGATGTTTGAGCTTGGGAGCTCTACATCTCTCCTGAAGTACAAACTTTTCAGGGATGTAATTGCCACTGCAACAGAATTTGATGACTCTTCCTGCACAGGATTTTCTGCTACTTTCCGGTACTTTTTAAAATTACATCTTCATTTTATTCAGTTCAGCATCAATGAAACAAAATGTCTGTCACCTTGTTACGCAAATATAATTCATTTTTTTTCCTTGTATGAAACTTTGTCCAAAATCAATTACATGAGGACATAATCTTTCAAGTAGAACTGTTTATTTTAAACTGTATCATGATCTGACTTCTGTATTTTTTCAAGACTGCTGATTACCAGTAAAAGAAAATCTTGCTGTCATACCTCCCTTTGCACATTAGCAACACTGACTTGCTGGTTTTGCTGCCAAGTGTGGCACCAATTCCAGTGATATGGTTGAAAAACAGACTGCACAATTTATAGAAATTAATTTTGAAGGCAAAAAGTGACATAGTAATTTATTAAATGCATTCTTGACTGTGATGGTGTAAAAAATCTTAACCATTTGCTTACATAGTGGCTATCTATCTGTCTAGACTTAAAATGAAGGTATTGGTGAAGCATAAATAAAAAGAGTTTAAAAAAAGTGTTCGTGTAAGGACCCCAACTGTGCACCTTAATCTTCAATCTCTTTATCTCTGTATTTCAAAACACGTTGTTATATAATCTGGGTTTCTTATGCATGATAAAACCAAATCTGATAAAAATAATGAGCAAGAATTCTGACTCTGATGTTTGTTTAAGGAGAAGACTCCTTTTTATCCTTAAAGACATTGGTTCAACTCCAGTCCACATGGTAGCCACTGAAAGTAATTATCTTTGAATGATTAATGAGGAATGAATTGGTAGTCTCAGTCCATTTCCCAGCACAAATCATAAAACTCACCATCAAAACTATCATTAATTAATTATGCCACCACAGAAACGAAGGCTTAAATGTTCTTGAATGGATCACTATTTTAAGTTTTGACATAGTACTGCCAGTTTATGACTGAGGCATTTCTGAATTTGCACTGGCTCTTCTGCTCCTAAAATAGCTGCATTTACTTCAGACTGACGTTTCTTAACCATTGGCTTAATATTTAATTTATTTTTCATTCTGAACTATAGATTGCATTTCTATTTTCAAAGTATTTACAAATGTTGTAATAAAAAAGCATATGACACATGCTGTATGCAAAAAAAAGCCTTTTGTAGACAATTGTGACCAGTACCTGGCTATTTATTTATTTATTTATTTATGTTATTATATAAATCTTTATGAAGCAAGTGGACTCCAGGTGGAGAGTACATACTGGTTCAAGAAAAGGATAGAATTAAAGTGAATTATTCATTCTGTTCAGTCCTTTTATACAGATTAGATTACTCCTGATTCTCTCTGAAGCTCAGTTCCCTATGCCAGAGAAGAGAGAAAACATTTACGCTCTGAAATTTTGAAAGACTCTTTCAAATGTGGGCCAAATGAGACTTTGATGAGAAATAAATTAGTTAAGAAACTAAATACTCAGTCTTCTTGATATAAATTTTTTATCACAGATGTGGACCTACACAGGACAGTCAGGAGAAGAGGGAAATATTATTGCAAATGTGCTTGGTATAGTTAACTGTATCATAAACAAATTCATACTCACATGTCCAAACAGTCTAGGAGATTAGGCTCTATGAGTGTCTTACTCCGGGATGCAAATTTTAACTTGAAAAAGACTAATATCACTTTGATCTTTTTCACCTGGAATTCCTGGCCTGAATTCTCTATTTCCTGCATAGGTCACAAAACCGTCATGAGAAGAAGAAAAAAAAAAAGATACGCCAGAAAACCCCAACCAAAACACAAAAAAGCCCCAGCCCAAACTGCTGCAGCTTTCACATTCAGCAAAAGCTTTTATGCCTTAGGACAGAATAAAGGATATGTAACTCATTGTTAGATTGCAAGAAGATTAAAAGAAAGCACTCTACTGAGAACCTGTATAATGATGGCTCCAAGGACACACAAGGAATTTGTTCCACATGTACGCATCAGGGTTTGTTAATTTTGCTGTCACCCACAGGGACTATTCTCTTTCAGCTGGTATTTAAGAAAAAATTATCAGAGACAAGGAGTCTGAGTCTCACTTCTCATTTTGAAGAATAAGTTAGTAGCAGATCACACATAATGTTTATAGAATTAGTTTACTGAGAAGAAATTTGGTGCAAATTTTCAGTTTGAAATATAGAAAAGTATGGTATTTCCCCTTCAGTGAATTCACTGCAACTCAGCAATTTGAGTACTTTGTATGTGGAGACAAGTGTCAAAAGGGATGTACAGCAGCATAAGAATTTCAATGTCACACTTGAATGGAGCTTCCTGATATATCATCCATGACACATAATTTATTTTTGAAAATTCTCAAGACACAATTTTAAGACTAGAAATATATTTCAGGGGTTTTGTGAGATTTTTTCTGTTTTGTACTATTTCAAATGACCTACAAAATTTTCTCTATTAGAGTAGAAGAGAAGAAATTGAAAGAAAACCATAAAGTTTAAAAGCCATTCTGAGAGGAAGAAGAATCAAAGAGAATGAGTTCATTTATCACCACTGTGTAAAGGGTAAAATGCATAGCAGGAAAGTGAAAAAGAACTTAGGAGATTTTGAAGGAAATTATCCTTTTGAGATATAGCTGTCTAGCTTTGCAGAAAAACAACATATGCATATTGTTTACTGGGTTTGAGTTGTCTTTTCGCTCCTTCTGTTTAAATGCTTTTTAAAATTCATTTTCATCTAAGATATCAGGAAGGGATGGTTATTGGCTATTTCATATATCTCCAGGTAATTTTCCCTGAGTAAGTATAACAACATTATACAAATCTTTAAAAATACCATCAATATCATGATTTAATCACAGGGATTTGTCATTATTTCTGTAACAACAAATAAAAAAGCAAAAAAGATATATTCTGAATAGATGTTTATTAGCTTAAGGTATTACAGAACTTAAGACAGCTGCTGTTAAATTAATCCATATGAATGATTTAATCTAATGTATATAGTTTCTTCTATATACATAGGGAAATGGTTAAACTAGAGAAGATAATATTAACACATCTACATTATATCTACCTGTTTCTGGATTTGATTTCTCTGTGAACCCTTATTAAACCTGAATTCCAAATGGAAAGACACCATATTCAATAAGGAAGCCAAGAGTATGTAGTTATTTTTTATTTTATTCTTTTTGGAAAAAAAAAATTAAATTTCTTCACATATACAGTGCATGCAGGGTTAGACTTGGCTGGCTCACTCACTGTCTTCAATGGAACAGGGGAAGAAAATAAGATGAAAAAGTCTATGGGTTCAAATAACCACAGGACAATCACTTACCTGTTACTGCCACAGACAAAAAAGGCTTGATTTGGGGAAAAACAACTTAAGGTATTCCTAAGTGCAAATAGAATGGGGTTGTGCTTTGGATATGTGCTGAAAACTGATGGTAATTCAGGGATATTTTAGTTATTGCACAGAGTCAAGACCTCCTCTGCTTCTCTTAGCACCCCTCCAGTGAGGAGTCTTGGGTGCACAAGGGGTTGGGAGGGGACACAGATGGCACAGCTGACCCCAAATGACCAGAGGGATATTACAGACCATATGGCATCGTGCTCATCGTGGGGGAAGAAGAGAAAAGCTGGAGATTTTTAGCGATGTCACAAAACCATTATGTGTGATGGAGCCCTACTTTCCTTTAGATGGCTGAACAACTTCATGCCTATGTTAAGTAAGGAATTAATTCTTTGTTTTGCTTTGCTTGTGCATGCAGTTTTTTCTTTACCTATTAAACTATCTTTATCAGAATCAATGCATTTTCTCACTTTTACTCTTCTGTTTCTCTCTCCCACCTCACTGGGCAGGGAGAGGGGTGATTGGGATGGGATGGGATGGGATGGGATGGGATGGGAGGGTGAACAGATGTGTAATTTTTAGTTGTTGTCTGAGGTTAACCATGATCCGCTGTTACTCTTCTCCAGCATGAGTTTCCTTTCATGGAATACGGTCCTTCAAGGATTTCTCCATCATGAGTCCTTCCTAAAGATTCCAATGCTTCAAGAACTGCTCCAGATTGGGTCCTTTCCATGGAGTGCAGTCCTTCAGGAATGGACTGCTCAATTGGGTCCCCCACGCATCACCAGTTTTGCAGGCAAGCCTGCTCCAGCGTGGGCTCCTTTCCCTGCGCCTCAGCTTCTAACAGGAGCCTGCCCCTGTATGGGCTATCCATGGTCTGCAGCTTCCTACAGGCATCCACCTGCAATGGCTTGGTATACTCCACAAGCTGTATATGGATATCTGCTCCCATATGGTCCCCCATGGATGCAGGAGGATAGCCTGCCTTATCACACACTTTATCACAGGCTGCTGAGATGTCTGGAGCACCTCCCCCCCTTCTTCTGCACTGATCTTGGTGTCTGCAGGACTGTTTCTCTCATCTTTTTCCTCACTTCTAACTGCTTAAATACACCTTCCCTAAGATGTCACTCCCTTGGCTGTGGGGCTCAGCCATGCCCTGTGGTTGGCGGGTTGGAAACAGATGGAACTTTCTGTGTCCAGCACAGGGCAGCCCCAGATCCTCCTCATCCTTGTCTGGGCCTGACAGAGGCAGGCCCAGGCACTCGCATCCTATAAAAGAAGTAAGAAACCAATATGCTTACAAAAGGAAACTAAAAAATAAAACTTCTGAAGGAACATGAAAACAATTTACCACCAAACATCAAGATGAGAAATTTAAAACCAGAGCCTTGCACACAGCAG
>VZRX01023797.1:119967-160376 GCA_013398075.1 Notiomystis cincta
CCAGAGGGATATTACAGACCATATGGCATCGTGCTCATCGTGGGGGAAGAAGAGAAAAGCTGGAGATTTTTAGCGATGTCACAAAACCATTATGTGTGATGGAGCCCTACTTTCCTTTAGATGGCTGAACAACTTCATGCCTATGTTAAGTAAGGAATTAATTCTTTGTTTTGCTTTGCTTGTGCATGCAGTTTTTTCTTTACCTATTAAACTATCTTTATCAGAATCAATGCATTTTCTCACTTTTACTCTTCTGTTTCTCTCTCCCACCTCACTGGGCAGGGAGAGGGGTGATTGGGATGGGATGGGATGGGATGGGATGGGATGGGAGGGTGAACAGATGTGTAATTTTTAGTTGTTGTCTGAGGTTAACCATGATCCGCTGTTACTCTTCTCCAGCATGAGTTTCCTTTCATGGAATACGGTCCTTCAAGGATTTCTCCATCATGAGTCCTTCCTAAAGATTCCAATGCTTCAAGAACTGCTCCAGATTGGGTCCTTTCCATGGAGTGCAGTCCTTCAGGAATGGACTGCTCAATTGGGTCCCCCACGCATCACCAGTTTTGCAGGCAAGCCTGCTCCAGCGTGGGCTCCTTTCCCTGCGCCTCAGCTTCTAACAGGAGCCTGCCCCTGTATGGGCTATCCATGGTCTGCAGCTTCCTACAGGCATCCACCTGCAATGGCTTGGTATACTCCACAAGCTGTATATGGATATCTGCTCCCATATGGTCCCCCATGGATGCAGGAGGATAGCCTGCCTTATCACACACTTTATCACAGGCTGCTGAGATGTCTGGAGCACCTCCCCCCCTTCTTCTGCACTGATCTTGGTGTCTGCAGGACTGTTTCTCTCATCTTTTTCCTCACTTCTAACTGCTTAAATACACCTTCCCTAAGATGTCACTCCCTTGGCTGTGGGGCTCAGCCATGCCCTGTGGTTGGCGGGTTGGAAACAGATGGAACTTTCTGTGTCCAGCACAGGGCAGCCCCAGATCCTCCTCATCCTTGTCTGGGCCTGACAGAGGCAGGCCCAGGCACTCGCATCCTATAAAAGAAGTAAGAAACCAATATGCTTACAAAAGGAAACTAAAAAATAAAACTTCTGAAGGAACATGAAAACAATTTACCACCAAACATCAAGATGAGAAATTTAAAACCAGAGCCTTGCACACAGCAGCTCTTAATAGCCTTTAAGGGGTAACTGGCTATGATTATGGTTTTTAGGTGATCAGAGCAGAGCCAGTGGGAGACTGAGTTGTTCAGAAAACCATAGGGAAAACATTTGAAAAGATGATTTGTTTTGAAAGAGCTCAGTACAAAAGAAGTAAGAAAAAAAAGTTAATTTCTGTAGCTCTCAGCTTTTCTCACAGGCATCTGATTATAAACTTATGATACTGTTAGTATACTGGTGCTTTTACTATTGATCTTCAAAAACTGATTAAAAATTACATTACAAAGTTTTCAGAATCATACTGATTTCAATTTCACTCTAAAATTCTTCTGACAGATTTTTTATCTCAAAAGGAAATTAATGGACCTTTTTGAAAATACTCTTTTATGTTTGCATTGATGTTAGCTCTGATTATTTCATTGTCTAGACAAAAAAACCTCTTCTAACGTGACCAAGGGCTGTTCTCTAATAGCCTTTTGTTGAAGTGTGCATGAAGAAGGAAAACTGGAATGAAATACCTCCAAAATTACAATGATGCACAGCAAAAAGGAATCTTAATTCCAAGAACAGTCTCTGAAGATAGTGAGAAAGTTTATTGCATAACAGATTGTTTGAAAGAGAAGAAGGTAAAAAAAAAATAAAAGCTGACATGGGTGACAGGGAAAAAGAAAAAACTGTACTTTTTTGTTTGAGTCTTATTTATATGTGTTATTTCAGGACTGAGATATTACAGGCAGAAAACAAATGTATTCTTCACTGCCATTCCATTGATACTCCCAGGTGAGTCATTTCATTTTTATACAGTCCTGCTGATAAATCAATGAAGTTCTGCTTCAGCAAGTCAATATACACTGAAATGTTGCAATTAAGTTTTAGGTCATACTATAGAAATGCACGTGTTGGATGAATATTGAACCAGCATTTATAAGGAAATGAGTGGACAGGCATGAAATGCATAGTTCCATACACATCATTAGATAAAGGTGTCCTCAGCAGCTAAACTATATATTTCCTTATAACTCTTTATTGAATTTACATTAAAAATAACAAAGAATATTCATAGAGTTAGGAAAAAATAAGATTGAAAGAAATTTGGAGATGTTATTTACTCCATTCCTGTAATGTAAAGTCAACTATATTTTTCCTATTCTTACAAAATGTTTGTTTATGTTTTACAGATATCCATTAATGGAGAGTTTGGAGCATATGCCACACTCCCTCAGTCTGTTAAAAATGCTATACAGTTTTTATGAACTGAGAAGTTCTGTTTGAGGTTTGTTCTTTAATCTTTTCCAAAGTTAGTTGTCTATATATCCACAGTCAAATCTTTTTAGGAAGGGGTGGACAAATATCAGTGTTGCCATACCTGAAATGGGCACCAGCACTCTGTCACTGAGATGTCTGTGTGTGTCAGCATTTTGGTCTCTGGCATCTCTACTTGTGGAAATACACAGTCAGACAATTCTGGTTTATTACCCTGCCTTAGACTGAGGACATCACAAGCAAGGCTACCCAGTGGATGTCCCCAGACACCAGTATCAATCATAGAACTTGCTATCTCTTTCCCATTCTTGACTAGCTGTCCTCAGAGCTCCCTTTTCCGTTCTTGGTCTCCTCTTAAGCATGTAACTTTCGTTTAATTACTTTTCCCCTTTAGTCTCAATTTTTTTATATATATATATATACCCAAATTTTCTATTTCTTATACCATTACCAAGGTAATCTCTGACCTTTATGGTATTACAGATCTAGTTATTAAGGTGCTGTTGACATCAGAAAATTCTTCTATAAAGGTCTCCAGTATCCCCTGCCAGCAGTCTGTGATATTTAGCCAGTTCTCACATAACTGCCCCCTAAGCAACTGTGAAATGTGATGGTCCTTCATAATGCAATCATTAACATTTGCCAGCTGTTGCACTGTTATCTATTACATCCAAAAATTTTTCATGTCACAACCAGTAGTTTTTCATATCCTGTTCAGGCAGCTTAATATTAGGCCAGGTCATAGTCAGTATCTCACTTACTTGCCTATCTCTGTAGCCTGACATTAATCTCCTTTATTGGGGGTAGAGGGCATGTGAAGTTCATAATACTAATATTTAGTCATGAAGAATGCAAAGCTTACAAATTCCATTACTCTAATCTCAACAAGAGATTCTATAGCTTTACCGCAGCACAGAGCATTTCCTATTGCCAGCTTAGTGAGAAATGTAATTTTTGTCTTTATACATTAAAGCATGTTAAAATATACCCAATATCCAGCTCTCTTAACTCAAAAAATACCTTTCTGTGGTTCATTTACTACAGCACAAAAAATACTGGCAAATGGATTCAGATGCACTCTTGAATTTATGTAAAATCACTAGAATATCAACTGCAGCTATCACACTGTTTATGATGTGTGATACTTCCACAAAGAGAAATTCTTTCTCAGCGAGCAGAACCAGAGATGTCCTGTAGTGTGTGCTGCAAAATTGGTTTTGTTGATTAGTTAGTTCCAACAGTAAACAAAACATTGAGTTCTCAACCAAAACCTCAGGCTGTGAAAGTCACTTTACAGTTAAGTTCACAGATAAGTGTCGTTATAATACTTATGCCTTACCGTAAATATTATCTAACCACCCTTTTTTTTTCCTAGCAGTTTTACCTTAAATTTTGCATTATGCATAAATTTATGGCATAAATCTCATTCCTCATCAAATAAAAAAGGCATGCAGAATGTAAATTTATTAAACCATTGTTGAATATCTACTATTTTGATGAAACTATGCAAAAAATAAATAAAATCAGTATTCTTCCCATTAAAGCAAAAATACATAATTTTAAATAGAAGTCTTTTTGATTGCTTTCTTTACACGTATATCTTCAGCAACACCTAAAAACCTTTGCATAAAATTTCTTTTGTTCTTTTTGTTGTTGGGATCATGGTTAGAAACTAAGCAGGAAGACAAAGGCCTCATTAAAGGAGTACCTTCCACAGTTCTCTTCTCGGCAGAGACTACAAACCAATAGTCAAGGAAGACTGCTTGCTTTCCCTCCAAAAAAGAGGCTGAGAAAGTACTGACAGTTCTGGAGAAAGGTGAAAGAATTTACCATCAAATTATCACTAACATTATTGGACTAGATCTGTACTTCCCCATCTGTGGTAAACCTGGTATCTGAGACCTAGAATGGTCCAAAGATCTATTGAAGTATTGTGAGAAAAGTTCAGGGGGGTGGCTGAGTTTACACAGGTATTTGATTCATTGAGAAACTAAAGTCAAAGCTACAGCAAAACAGAATTATCTCTGTGATTTTCAAGTATTCTTCTACATATATTAAGTAACATGATTTAAAACAGATTAGGATTTGTAATCTGGGGATTTATTAACATGATTTATCAATGCAATTCATCAGAAGTCAGTGAACTATACATCCATGATCAATATCAGCAATAAGGAAAATAAATGTCAATACTATAAACTGACAAAATAAAAACTTACAGTTTTCTAAAGACTCCTATAAAGCTATCTAGAAAATATTTTTATCAGTGTTCAGTTCCAATGATTTGTCCAGTTACATCCACATTTCAAATAATTTGTGGATGTGGTAAAACCCTCCTTCACACTTAGAGTGCACAGAAGGTTTTAGGAACCATCATTTCCATAGGACTAAAAATGAGAGGGGGCTGAGTCTACAGTGAGTGGTCAGCATCTCAAATAATTTTCTAGGAGAGATGGGATGATAATGATGATTTCTAATGTTTTGCTCCAGAATCAGATTGTAATAACTTTTGCATAGTACTAACACACCTTGTTTTTTCTACATTGATCTATAAGTCTATTTTGCATCTGAATTTACTGCATATCAAATTAATGGCATTTTATATATGTTAATGTAATAAGTAATGGATGAAACAATTTAATATAAGTGCAAATAAACACTAACTATCTATTTATCTAACTGCATTCAGGTAATTTATCCTTTTTCCAGGTCGAGAAGTAAAATAAAATTAAAGATACTTGGGTTGGAACCAGGGAAAGGAGCTTTTGGATTCAAATATTTTTTCCAATGCATACCATGAGCTGGAAATATTTTAGAGAATAAAAGCCAGATGAAGTTTAAATTAGGAGTGAGATAAAGAGAAAAAAGGTACTTATTCTTAAAATTTTCAGACTTATAAAAATTCAAAATAAATTGCCTGCCTCCTGGAATAGAATTCAAAAGACAAGCATCTTTGTTTCATAGCTAGAAAATGGACAAAGCTTCTAGACTACTAATGCTATTCACAGCTTCCAGTGTCATACTACAAAAATGCCAAAATCAGTCAATAAAAAGTATGCCACTGGGTCATTTTTTTTACTCCTTAGCCTGAAACTCACATTCATTGCTTACATGTGGATTGTACATTTAAGAGCTTAAAAAAAGGAACGATTATTTCATTTTCCTCTTTTAAGGACAGGGAGGCATGTAAAGAAAGAAGTAAAAGACAGGAGTGCTATTCAGAGAGATTTCAACAAGATGGAGCAATGGGCTGTCAGGAGTGTATACTACAAAGGCAATTGTAAAGTCCTGTACCTGGACAGGAATAACAACATATCAGTACAAACTGGAGTCAACTGGCAAGAAAACATCTTTTCAATGAAGGATCTGAGAGCTGAACATGGACATGAGCGAGGAGTTGCCCATGGAGGGAAAAAGGTCAGCTGTAGTCTGGGTTGTATTAGCAAGATGGTGGAAACAGCAGGGAAGAACATCTTGAAAATCCACTGTTCCATATTCAAAAATGAATAACCCTATAGATGTTCCACAGCTGTTACCGAGCAGCTTTTATCCTTTAAGAAGGACCCCATGATTGGAAAACACTGCCACTGATATAAAATTATATGATAAAATCAAGATCTAAAATACCACTAAACCTGTTCTGCAAACACTGTGTTTCTTTTTGGGGTGTTTGGTTTTTTGTTTGTTTGTTGGGAGGGGGGTGTGGGGATTTTTTTCTCATTGGTTGGTTGATTTGTTTTGTTTTGTTTTAAATTTGTTTAGGTTTGGTTTGAGTTGGGTTGGATTGGTTTTTTTTCATTTTATTTTTATTCTCTGTAACTGCAATGTATTTCTTTGCAGTCCTCTTTGCCTGCAACATTGTCTTCCATTTTATTCTGCTAAAATAATGAATGATCCCAGTGATTTCAGTAGGATGTGAGTCAAATTAATAAAATATCTATTTTCATCAAATCTATTAACACTAATAATTTTTATTTAAATTAATTTCACAGGTATTTTCCACAATCAAAACAATTTGCAAAACTGAAGCTTTTGACTCAGCTGCAGGAAATGTCTGATTCTGTATAGTGCCTGACTAATATTATTCTATGGAGTGAGATTCAAAAATGTATACCTATCCAGAAAGCAGATAAGAAGTTCTACTTTCATCTTAGTATTTACTCTAATTAATTTTTAATCATTCAATATAGATGATACTTTGATATATTCCTTCTTTTTTTCACCTAATTTGACATTTGTCTATGAAGGAACTTCAAACTTTCATTTCTATCCATTCGCTTCTCAATTTAGTAAGGAGTAAGATTTTATTTGTCATGTGGATGGATTAAATAATCTTCCTTTTAGAAAACTAACAAAATTAATCCCTCTGGTTTAGGGAAAACGAAAGTCTAAATAAGCCTCATAAAAATGACCAAACTTTAATTGTGTGTTTAACTTAGGTCTATTAAAAAACCCTAATCTTCATGACAAGGTTAATCTCACTAACTAAAATGCCTAGAATCTTGCCTCTTCTAAACATCTTCAAAAATAATTTGCTCTCTCTCCCTCTGTGAATATACCTTTATGAAAGGTATCGTTTCTATAAACCTTGCTCCATCAAATCAACGAATCTTGAAATGCCTTAGGACTTCTGTAGTATACTCTCCCGTATACAACATTCCCATGCAAAAATAAAGTCTCAGAATATTTTGACCATCATTCTTTGCCATAGCCATTATCCAATTACTCATTTACAGTGGCATGACATAGTCTTATCCTCCTGCTATTAGCTCAGAAGTCCTTTTCTTTACTTTTTTCAAAGTTTGACCTTTGGGAACAGACACAGAGACTCCTGTGGCAGTGAAGCCTGGAAGTTCACTATTTCTGGCACCAAGAAGACAGGTCCTGCTCCATCTGCAGAGTTCTAACTAGAGAATAGGGTCCGTGACTTGATTGCAGAAGAGAGTCCCTGAAACCTTGGAACATGGAAGCCCAGATGTTTTTCTCATCAGTCCTGCCAGTGAGGAAAGAAAGGGACAATATCTGGTTGTTCAGCAGGTGTCAGAAACAAGGTTTTAGTTGGTATAATCATGCTGGGTGGGTGAAAAGAGGGAATTGCTCATTACATGTGAGAGAAGCAGGAATGCACGGAGGTTTCTGTAGGGACAGATGATGAGCCAGCTGAGACCTTATGAGTCAGGACTGGCAAGCAGAGCTGCAGGGGTGATGTGATCTTGCAGTTATCTGCTGCAATCTGCTTAATCAGGAAGAGGGAGCTATTTCACAATCACAAGCCTTGATCCTCATGTGTAGCATAACCATTCTGAATTTTTCTGGAGGGATAGCACAGAAAGACAAAAGCAATTCAGGAATATGTTGGCAACAGCTCCCTGCCACACGTGGTTGAGGAACTGATAAATGAACACACAATGCTGGTCCTCAAACCTAAAACCAAAAAAACAGTAGTTGAATATATGAAGGCTGAGGGCAACTTTGGCTGCTCCCTCTCCTGAGAAGAGGGAGATAAAACAAAAAATAAGACAACATATCACTGCATTTCAGGAGATCACACTTTGGACTCTTCAGGAAATACCTTTTAAAAGCACAGTAAAATAGAGCTTAAGGGTAAGAATGCTCTGTAGAGGGATCTGAACCAGTGGCCATAGGCCAATTGAATGAGGCTCAACAAGGTCAAGTGCTACAACCTGCCCTTGAGTCACAACAGCCCAATGTAACACTACAGCTTGAGGAAGACTGGTTGGAAAGATGCCCAGTGGAAAAGGACCTGGGGTGAACAGTCAGCTGAACATGATCCAGGGTGTGCCCAGGTGGCCAAGAAGGTCAATAGGTCAATGGCATCCTGGCCTGTATCAGCAACAGTGTGGCCAGCAGCAGTACCAGGACAAGGATAGTCCCCCTGCACTTGGCACTGTTGAGATCATACCTTAAATATTGTGTCCAGTTCTGGGCCTGTCACTACAGAAAGACATTGAGGCGCTGGAGCGTGTCCAGAGAAGGGCAACTGAGCTGGTGAGGGTCGGGAGCACAAGTCTTATAATGACTAACTGAAGGAACTGGGAGGCTGAGGGAAGACCTCATCGCTCACTACAACTTGCAGTTGTTGGACCTCGGGGCATAGGGCTGCAGCACACTCACCTTTCTTGGACTGCCAGATCTGCCTAAGTACTTTCTCCTAACATAACAATCATGTGTCCCTCAGATGGCAATCTGGATATCTCATCTGCCAACAGACTTTTTGATAGGCCTTTCTTAGTACTCTGAGCTAAACTTATAAAGCTGTGCTATGTCTCAGATGGGTCCTGGATCCACAAAACCTCTGTGGCAGGCTTGCAGCAGAGGTCACAGGGTCTGGGTTGCTGTATACCTTGCCCTTGTTAACCTTCTGGATGTCTTTCTCTTTCCTGTCTAACTACTGCCTTGATACATACATCTTATATTTGGATTTATTGACAAGACCTAAACCCTTTACCTTAGTTTCAAAGTATTTCCTAATGTCTGTCTTTGCAAAAAAAGCATACTAATTAATTTGCTTGAAGTCATCAACAGAAACCATTACCCACAGAGATGCATAGACCTCTGAAAAGTAGGAGTCTGGGGACCTTTTAAGGCTACAAGAAACAGTGGTAATTCTGGATATTTTGTTCCTGAAAGCACAGTGTTTCCCGCCATTATATGCTAAGTAATGTTTAGTGGTTTGTCATCTGCAGGGCTTTAAATAACTCTTCTAAAATTGATTGTGAATGTTTTCAATGAACTATCCTTCATGCTAATACATGCACAAGAAAATGCATCACCCACAAGCAGTAGTCTGTTTCCCTTATGCATGCTGAATAGTCTCTGCACCTTGAGAATTCCTCCTCATTTCAATTCTAACTCCCATGAATAAAGGTGTGATAATCTCTATTAACAACAAAGGATTTAACACCTGATAGGCAGATATTGTGATTGGATGTGTCACTTGAAACATGCCCTATCAAAAAAGGATAAAAGCTGTCAGAAATGTGATAATATTTTACACAAGCATTATTTAGTGTAGATGAAAATAATCTGATAGATAAAATTCAGTCTTCTCAATGTAACTTTTGTGTCATTCTTTTGTATGTGTTTACTTCTACACAGGTTACAAGGAAAACCCACTGGGTTTATTAGGATTTCAATTTATACTTAGGCATTTGGAAACATCATTCCAGGGATAACAGAACTAGAGTGCACACTGAGATCTCTAAACAGCCTCCAGAATGAAAGTTCCACAATTAAGAAAGGATAGTTTTCTGTCTTCATTTATCAGCAGTTTCTTTCTGCATATAATTAAGGGAAGCAACATTTGTAGGTGCAGGTTTTTTTCTGGATCTTCTTGTAGTCCTAGTTCAGATAAATAATTACTCATAAGGTTGATCCGTGCCAATTTGACCATAATATGTAAAATATGGGAGACAGATATCCTTTGGTTTCGAGAAGATATTTAACTAAGGATCCACATGGGCAAACATTATTTATAATGGGCCAAATGTGATTTAACAACAGTCAGTAGAAATGTATTTAGTCTTCATTATCTGTGATATTGATATCAGTTATTTCATAGGCTGGAGATTGCCTGTCCCAGAAGTGAATCCCCATATGCAGAGTAGTCACCACGTCTCTAATGTAACTTTTCATAAAATGAAAACACTATAAAAGAATTTCTCTTCTTGTTTTCACATTCTTGATGTGTGGATTCACTAGAAGATTTATGTTATGGATAAAGCATAGCAGGTCTGCATAGAAGCTAAATTTACACAGGAAAAGACATAGTATCCTCAAGAACAGCAGTAAATATTGACTTGATAACCTTGTTAGGAACATGAAAAATGCTGAAAATCTTAAAATACAAGAAACTCCATAAGAAACAACAACAAAATGATCAGAAACACACATCACAACCAAATGATCTCTTATAATGACAGGCAAGACATTTACTAGATAAAAGGCATGAACTCCAGTTTTAGGGTTTTACGTTGGTTTACTGCGTATCAACTATTTTATGTTGACACATAAATATTTTCAGGGAATTTTTTTTTTTTTATTTTTTTTTTTTTTTATGCTAGTTATGTGATTATTTTTCCTCATAAACTCCTTACAGTAATTCCCCTGGAATTTAGTTGCAAGTGGAGGTTGACAAAAAGTTAAAACTGCATCCAGTTAATATATGATGAGAAGATGGATTTTTCATAAGTAACTTTGCTGCTATTGATGCATTGAAATTAGAACAGCAACTGGAATATTTATTCAAAATGTATACTTTTATCATAATATATCAAGTGCTACATTTGCTTTAAAATGTTCACCTTGTTCATTTCTAAGTAGCAATATCTTTATTTTTATTATGAGCTCAATAAAAATGTCATGTAAGTAAAATTTTATTTAAAATCTTGGTGAATATCTACAACCTCAAGAAATATTTTCATTTATTACAGCAATTATGTTATAAATGCAGAAATGCAATCTTAGTATTTTTGTCATTTCTACTTCCTACCAGACTTGAAAATATTTATGGCCAGCTTTCCAAAGCCAAAATATTTTTTATTGCATGGAACAGTCTTGATCTATGCATCTTTCCCGCTGTGCCATCTGTGATGTCCTGTCCCCATCATCTCCACATGCCCAAGATCTACTTCAATTTCAAATGCTTTTTAAATAAAAAAATTTGACCTACCTAAACATCTCACAATAGAGAACACAAAGCTTATCCAGAAATCTTAAATTTTCTGTGGTTTATGGCTGTATAGGCATAAAAGCAGCTTCATAAAAATCACCGAAGTGTTTAATTTGAAAAAGCCTTTAAACAAATAGAAGTATAAATACTTGACACAATGTATACAATGTTTGCAAAGGCTCTCTCTGTGTACAGTGCACAGGCATGTATTTTCACAGTACGATGTACCAGATTTATTTCAGCCATCTTTGACTACAAAATTTAATGTAAAGGAGAGCCATGTGCACACAAACTCATCAAATAAGAGAATGAAATAATAATTCACTGATTTTGCTTTAAAACACACATGATGCTATACAGCAGACAACCAAAGCAACTGAGGCAACATTTTAGTCAGGACTATTCCTCTACTAGACATTCCTCTCCAGGACCTCACTCCTTGGACCTCCTATTGGATTAACTAATTAGTTTAGGAGCATTTCATTTTATGCTTGTTGTCCTATGAAAGCCTGCACTGTCATCCAATCTAGGAGGCCAGCTCTTCATTAAATGTGAAATTAGATACTCAGTTAATGAAGCTTTATCTCTTATTTGATGACTGACAGTAAATCTGGTATGTAGTCTGTCTGAATCCCTTAATAGGTTTACAGAGAGTTAACTCTGACTTTGGTCTTCCATTAACAGCAAGACTTTGCTGGTTTGAATGTTCTGCTTGCTTAATTATTTAGTGGCTCAGTAGCACAGACAGCTTCTACAAAGCCAAATGATCATACACAGCAACAAATGAACACCATAATCTTAACAAGATTATCATAATAAAGAGTCATCAGAGAAATTAAAATTATCTGCTTTAATTATGAAATTATAACCCCATTAACTCCTCTGCATGAAAAGCAGGAATTGGGGAATAGCAACGAAGGACCCAGAGATGGCTATTGTAAAGTTGATAGCAAATTAAAGAGGGGGTGAAGGAATTTGCTGTGTGGGCTCAGATATTGCAGGTAATTTATTTTGTAGCGTATGTTTCCTATAGATTAGGTTTTTCAAAATGAGGCCACGAGAAATGTGGAATTTTTCCCTTGTCTTGCCTTTTTTTGGCCTTTTTTTTGGCCTTTTTTAACCCACATTGTGTTTACTAGCCTAAGACAAGCTCTGTTGAAAGCTACAAACTTAAAAGCAGACCCTTATTTAAATATGCCTAAAGCTGTGAATTAATTATGCCCTAAATAAGTTGTTAGAACAATATTTCCACTAATTCATTATTTATGGCTACTTGTTGAAAAGTTTGTAACAGCAAAAGTACTGAACTGGCATTTCTAAAGACATTAACATGAAAATTAGGTGAATTTAAAGAGAAAAAAAATATTCAATGGCAAGCTTTTACCAAAGTAGTCTTCAATAATGCATATGCTAGCCACATTTTTTTTACTTCTGTATAAATGTAATATTCATGACTACTTAATTATTTTGTATATTACTTTGCATGATAAATTTAAAAGCCTCAACAAAAGGTCTCACCAAAGTACCTTTACACCTGAAAAAAAATATTTGGTATTGTTATCTCACAATGTGAATTTATTTTATAAAAACTTTTGGTAATATATTTGTTAGTAACAGGTATTGTCCCTTAATTTTAAAATTAATGGTTTTCTCTAACTTCAATTAATGAAGATTTTGAATATCAGGAAAGTAAATTTGATGCATACAACTTCACTTTTTATAGCTAAAGCACTTCTTTATGCTGCCAAGGACAGCAGCAAATCAAAAGTTCTCTAAAGGTATGGGACTGGTTCTCCACTACATAACCTGACTCTTCAGTAGCAGAATTTGTGGAAAAGGGCAAAGGTCAATTGCATTAAACTGCAATTTTAAAATTTTACTGCATGATGAAAAAAGTGATGAGATCTCCTTCCTTGGAGAAATTCAAGATCTTGCTAACCAAAGGCCACAGCTAACACAACATAGTCCTGACAGGACATAGTTATCCTTGGTGTGGTAAGAGCAGGCAATCCATCAGAGATCATTTCAAACCACTTTATTTCACTTGTTGCAAGTTTCCATTACTGATCCTTGCTGATAATTATCATTCTTTTTTAGTCACTTATGGAAAAATTAAATTTATATTTAACTTAAATGAATTTGCGTGCAAATTCTGTAACTCAGGTTCAAGAGACGGGCGAGAAAATTGTTGGCATGATGTGTATCCCTGGAAACTAAGTCTAATCACCTGAGCCACAAATCCATGCATTTGCTTTTCACAAGCAAGTATCCGTGGGTTACACTGTGTGGAGCTCAGGTAGGTGAGTATGTTGAACTTCCCTATTTTTTTAAGGATCTCAGGAAAAGATGCTGACTTTTAGCTGGAGCAGGCTTGTAGTGTCAGCCTTTAGAATTCTTAATACAGTTCACGGAGAGAGAGAGACCAAGCCATGTGGACTTGTGTAACCTTTTCAGGTCCTGAAAGGTGTTATATATATCCATGTACAGTTTAAACACGAGTTTTTAGTTGGAAAAAAAAAATTACTTTCTGAAACAACACAATGCTTTGAAACAGTCTCATAGCTTGTAGTCCATCTTTTTTTAGTTCTTGGATTTTTTATCTGTACTATTAAGATTTATTTTTCCATTTTTTATATCTATATACCGCTTTCAAGTTCTGCTTCCTTCAGCAACACCAATTTTTAATAAATAATATTTTAATCTCTGCATTCATTTCCCTGCAATGCTTGTCAAATACTATATAGTTTAGGAATTCTCAGTTTAAATTGTTTCCAGCATTATTTTATCTACCTTTTTTCTAAATCTGGAGAGGCCTTCTGTCCCACCAGACATAAAAAGCCTTAAAAATGATAAGTTAACAAAAGACAAAGATTACTGAGATGTCAGAACAGGAAACAAAATTGTCTGGATCTGAGATATTAACAAAACCAAATCATTCTCTTCTCTCCCCTCCTTCTCCTAGTCATACACTGTGTAAAATTAGATGCTGCAGCAATTTTAAGAAATTATATAAATAAAATAGGTACCAGAAAGTTGATGAACAGCAAGCCTAAGAGATTTTGACAACTATAACTGTGAGAAGTAAATGCAAGTACTGTGAAAAACAAATATGGATAGCATGACAGAAACAAAATAGGGAGGTAAGTGACAAGTACATCCACTGAGCTGCCACAAATAGCGATTATATCATAATGATCAAAAGACAAGCTGGCAAACATAAGAAACAATGCTGCATTGAAGGAAGCAAAGTAAATGATCCTGATGCAAACTCAAAACCAGACTTTGGTTCCATTGCAAATTGTAGCAATAACAGAAGCAGCAGCTGTATTGCATAAAAGTGTCCTTGCCAGTAGCAAGAATAGTGGTTTACACAGCACACAAGTGGGAGATTAAAAGAAAAGGGAATATAAAATCCTTCAAAAACATTGACTACAGAAGTGTGAGGGAATAATAAGGTAAAGAAATATATGACTCAAAACAGCAAAATACATAGAGGAGGTCGTGGTGTGAATATGACTGTTTCCTTAGAAAATTGCTTTGCCAAAATAATGACATTTTTATTCTATGACAATTAGATACAATTAATTTTGCTATAATAGTGGAATGTTATTTGAGCTTTCAAACCATCCATCATTATTCATTCCAAGCAGGATTCCAAACAAGAGATTACGTGAGTCTTTTTTGTCTTATGTTCATCTACTTCAGAATATTCCATGATTCTGTGTGATTCAGTAAACTTTATAGCAGCCCACAATATTGTAATATCTGCAGCACAGGCAAATCTGGATAGCTTATTTTAGGTTTCCAACTAAAAGCCTGAGCCTCAGTAGAATGATCAAAATTGACAATGTGAAATGTTTACACTCCTCATAGAAATGATGGGGAGAGATAAATGCTTTTAAAAATGAAAATAGAAAAACTGTAGAAATATAGGTACTTTCTTAGCACTAACCAAAGAAAACCCCACCTATGATAGCATGTCTGAATTTTTGCTATTCCTCATCCCAGGCTCAGAGGTCTATTTAGGATTTAAAATGTGTTATATTCCTCTGAGACTATACAAGCTTCATCGTTTTTAAGATAGAATTAGAAGAGACCAGATTTTGCATAAAAACTTTGCAGTGAGACTGCTTATGAAGGCAATTAGAGAACTAGATTTCAACTTTGTACCCAGACTGAGTCTTAGTCTTACGTGTCTATATCCTGAAAGACTTCTCTATTTGTCCAGGCCCTGAGGACACTCAAAAGTTTCATAGTCCCTGCTCAAGTTCCTCTGGGGGCCTCCCTTCTCCCTGCCCATGGTCCAGAACCCCAAACTGCCCAGCCCAAGGCGTCAGTCCTTGTACCAGGGAAGCTGTGCAGCACATGCCAGTCTCCATGTCCACCTCTGGCTCTGCTTGCTTAGACCTCAGACCTATATCAGAGCCTTCTTTCTGGCCCTGACTTAGTTGAAAAAGCAGACGTTAAGATGTTGATTCTCATTTATGCTCAGACTTCTTTAGTTCATTTTGGTTATGTAAAGGGAATTAATTTCTTAAAGCTTCCCCCAAATCATCTTTTTTTTTTTTTTAATTGAACTACTGCTTCCATTACAATTTTCTTTTACAATCAGTTGGAATATACATTTACGCATTTGATATAAATCTTAGTTCTTTTTTTAATTAATATAATTATTTTATAATTAACAATCCAAAGAAATACCAAAAAACTGTATTTGAAACTGTCTTTAATTTGTGACTTTTAAGTAATACATTGATCATTAATACTCTGTAATATCTTATTTGATAAAAGAATTTTGTGTACATTATCCAATAAGATCAATAGAAAAACATAAATCAGGCAAGATTTAACAGTTACACCAAATAAATTGGTTCAAATCAGGACAACATAATCATCTTGTAATAAGGTTTTGCATGAAAACATATTTTTCCATCCTTCAAAGTATAAAACTGTTGTTCTAACCACCTGACACCTCAATGAAATATTCTCTTGTGCTATACATTAAGCCAGAAGCAAAGTTTATTTACGAGCTCGGCAAATGCATGTTAACTGAAATTCCCTATTCTCTATTTAATGCCTTCAAAAGGATTAAAATATTAATAACAGCTATTCAGAGTGTTAACAAAGAAATTAAGGACATATGGTAAACAAGCAGTTTTCTGAGCTAGAAAACAGTGATATTTTAGGTTCTATGAACATTGTTTTTCCCTGTTTGTATTAATAACATTCTGAGAAGCTACAATATTTTTTCTACTTGTACAACCTCAGAAACAAATAGTTACAATCCTATTATACACATACTTAGCTCAGATGTACAGGTTTGTGGGGTTTTTTTCCCCTAGTCTTAACTTCTGTGTACAAAAGAAGATGAAAGTCCTCTTGGTCAGGGGATAGAAACTTCCAATCTAATAAAGGAATAACGGTGAAATAACAGGAGACATCTCACTACACACAGATCAGAGTACAGATCATGGAATACATCAGAATGTATCATCAAAACATGATTATGTATTTATACAGATTAGATCACTGCTTCCGACTCATTGGTGTCCCTGTCCCCTTTCCATAAAGCTTAGGACATCCTCTGGTCCTGATTTTCCCCTTATCTGAAATCAAGTATCATAAGTAGGAACTGACTTCTTAAAACCACTCTGCTCACTTAAGGAGGTGTTTAAGTACAGCTTAAGTCTGTTTTTATGTACAGTTTAGATTTTAAGTACAGCTTTTTACTCAAAACATCCAATTGAAGATGAAGATAAAGCACTTTTTAAGTTAATGCCTTCTTTGCAGAAGAATATTTAGCTTTTTAAGTTGGTTCTGGTATAAAGCAGTACAGAAACTGAGAGCAAGTACCTACATAATAATCAGAAATAGCTAAAACATCTATGCTATTAAAGCTACTTTTGCTCCCAACCCCAAAAGACAGTCCCATACTGACTACTACAAAGAAAATTAATTCTATCCCCATCAAAACCAGTGCATGCTAGCATGGAATTAATGTAACTTAAGAACAGGATCTTTAGCAATACACAGGTCAAGTTGCAGGCTTACAGCAGCTTGCAAAGGGAACAAGACTCTGGGAAGAACTACAGACAGATTTCCTCAGCACCCCATATTTAAGCAAATGAGAAAGAAGTATCACCTCTATAGAATTTGTAAAAGGGGATCTGTTTCAAAGGCCTGTCAAGTACACAAAACCAAGAAGACTGCGTATCTGGAAGTTTGTTTGGATGTGTGAGCTGCTACCTTAAAAAACATCTCTTGTTTCTCACATATATCAAAATCAAGAATAAATCAACATATAAATCCTCCTCTTCTAACTCTCTGAAGAATGGTTGTGGATCAAATGGAATGAGCACTGCTCTAGGAAATTGGTCTTTACTAATGGAGAAACAACTAAAAAAAGTAGAAAAAAAAAGAAACACAAAAGAAGGAAAAGTGACATTTCAGTTTTTATATGCATCATGGCTTCTCTGGACATTAAATAAAAGACTTAAAGACTGTCCTCTTCCTCCTTCTGAACACCAGGAATAAACTTCCTTTCTTCCTGCAGCTTTTCCTTTATTTCCATCTTATCTCAAATGGTTGTACATATCTGTGAAGATAATGTAGCAGATGGTAGGACAGGAGGCCTTTATCCAGAAATCAAAACAACAGTGTCTTCTTACTTGGTGCAAAGGAAGCCTCAGAAAACAGAACAAGATAAGGATATAACCCCTTAAAAATAAATGGTAAAGACAAAATTATCTCAAGACATCCATCTTGCAACACTAATTTCAATCTATCCTCCTACAATCCACTGAGGAACAGGAAAGCTGAAATTCATCCTTCTGTGATAGATATTCTATTATACTTCATATTAGCTAAAAGGTACAATTCCTTGCCATTTCTGAAGTTCACATCAACATAAATCAGAGGGGAAGCACTACGTGATAGCAATTCTCTGTCAGGGTTTTTAGGTATTTTATATGCTGTGTGAAGCTGCTTAGAGAATCGGAATGTTAGAATAAATCCTGGTGGACAGGGTTCAGTGGTTACCAAGCAGGTGAGGTAGCCACAGGTGCATGGTAAATGTAATTTGTCACATTGTTCAGCAGTTTAACACATGAGTAGTTTCACACCATATGCAGTACAAATGCAGACACATACAAACCACCAGCTTGTGCCAGCCTAGACATTAGTGAAGTCTCTCTATATGAATATGAATCTCTATATGAATCTTTAACCTTATTTTCCTTAATATACAGAAAGATTTCAATGAATCTAGACAAAAAATAATATATAAAAACACTAGGCAGGGAGGGAGAGACTACAAATTTACTTGAGAAGAAAATATATCCATCACCTACAGGTTTAGGAGATCCTTCTCTATATGAATGAAATAATAATGATCCCTATTATTCTTACAACAATAAAATAAGATCCCTAACAATGTTTAACTCTGAGGTCTGTTGAAGTAAAATATCACATCTAACACCACTGAAGCTTCTTCCATTGAATAGGATCATTTTAAGCTTTATATATGGCTTAACTACTAATATCCTTATCTTTCTGCAAGTACAGTCTTGTAATCATATCAAATTCACACTTCATCTCCTTCTTTAAGCTTATAAGCATAGTGTGGCATATCATGGATGACTTAACTTCTCAAAAGTATTCAGAATTTGCTAAAAATGTTCAAACAGCTATCCCATAACTCAAGAAAAAATGACAACAGCATTTTGGTTCAGTGTTTCCAGTGTGATAAAATGCAGGTCATATATCTTCATGCTCTCAACTGCTGTTTTAATTTCTTTCCAGAACTGGCCTCATGCACACTCTACACTTAATTTTTAGAAAAAGAAGCATGCTTTTGAGAACAGTGTTCGATTGATTTACTATCATGTTCTTAGCATTTTCTGACAATGAAAAATATTTATGATGGAAAAGAAGGTACATTCCCATAACTGAAGGACTTATTAGCCTGGTTCTGAAATTACTGATTTGACCAGTGATTACTGATGAAAACAGAAGAAAAGTAGATTGTCTAATGTTTTGTTGAGATTATATTGTGTTATTAATAAATTAAATAAATTAAATAAAGCTTTGGAAAGTGAATTAAATGACATAAAATTAGAATATTTACTGAAAATATTATGATTCCAATTTTACTTTATGCCTATTATTATGTTTTTTAAGCATGCTATCTTACTGGAGTAAAATAAACATGATACTAGGTAATACTAGTTCTGTATGATCTTGACACATAATTTGAAAACCAAAATGTGTGCCATTAAAAGCCCCCAGAAAACATGATCTTTATACAGGAGAATTAAAACCATCAGTACTGATTCATATTTGAAGGCTGACTTTGCTTTAAGACTTCGTTGTTGGAAATTGCAGGACAGATATTCTAACCTAATTATTTTTACGTGATGATGGAATAAAATTGATGACTTTTATAACAAAATAATTGTTACTAGAAATTAAATAATGACAAGCCTATATAACCATGTATTTTCATTTTCCTAAGAATGGCACTGCTTGCTAAAAAGGCAATATTTCCAATACAGCTTATACTTTTAATTCAATTTATTAGTTGTATATGCACATGTTTAATTGGACAGGGATCCTTTAATATGAGTTCTTTTCGTGTGGCTTGGTGAGTAAATTCATTAAGGAAGTATGAATTAAGCTGAATATATTTAATGAGGTATGCTAATATGCAGTGATTCTAAACTGCCACAGGGTGGTAGAAGATGCACTTTCCACAACATTTATCTAATTTGCAGGACTAAATGCTTCGCTACACTTCGGCATTACTTAACTGCCTTATTGGAACATTTCTGAGTCCTATAGCTCAAGAAGTGCAAACCCGAGTCAAAAGACAGACTTACACCTCTCATGCCATCACAGAAAACCACTTTAAACATTTCCAACACATATCTGTTTCCTACTACAATAGGCAGGAGATTTTGCTAGCTTATATTCTTCTGGGTCACCTGAATGCTGTGAGTTACCTTGCAGGTAACCTTTAGCATTGGTCCTGAGGAAACACTTTTGTTATGATAAAATACACTCAATATATAGGAAAAAACCTTTTATGTTCTTCATTCTTATGTCAAGAGTATCTGAAGGATTCTTTAAATTTAGATCTCTCCTGTGCTTTGATGTCTAAAAATAAGAATCTGTGGTTGCATAGAATTTAAAATCTAACTGCAAAGTTCTATATGTATTTTATATTTATAATTTTCTTTCCATTATCATTAATTCTGAACATGCCCATTATTTTGGAAGTGTGTTAGTAAATATTTATACTTAGGAGTCTTCTAGTTAAATAATCCCAATTATAGGACTACCTGAAGTTGCTTTTCTGAAGCCATAATAAGTCAGAGAGGTCTAGCTTTACAGAGAAGTCTAGACCTACACCTTATTGTGAATTCAATTATTTTGCTTGAATGTTAAATAGCAAGATGGATTTTTGCAATCACAGCAGTTCAAAGACAATGTAACAGCTGAAAAGCAAAATAAATTAAGTTTGAAAATGATTCTATGGCATATGTGAATAAAAGAGACAATATAACCCTTAAAGGATAAATGTAAAGAAAGAAAAAGGATAAAAGTTTACATCCAAGAATGCCTTAAAAAAAAAAAGGAGAAAGAAAAGAGCCTGACCTTGTTCAATCATTACAAATGTGTGCTACTCAGCTTTAAAATTCAGGAAATCTTCTAGACAATCTACATTCAACTGAAAGACAGATGATTCAAATGTTCAAGGACTGTGTTATGCAGAGGCTGTCAACAAGTGCCAAGTGAAGTATTCTTTTTTCTGACACTTTCAAAGCAAGAGCTTAGAAAATGAAATGGCATAAGCCATTGCACTTAAATCCTGCTAGATAAGAAATATGTTTAGCATGCTGAAAGAGATTACTGTTTCTCAGTGACTGATAGCACAATAATGATCACTTAAATTATAAACTCACAATAGTGGAAGGTCCCTTTTAACATGCCTATGATGAAAAAAAAATCTTATAAAATTGTATAGATAAAAAAGTGTTATATGTACATCTCACTGCAGGTCAAACAGTGTTAAAAAACCAATGACCACTGTCACTGAGCATGATAGGAATCGAAATCTCTGAAAACACCTCCTTCAGAACACTTTATAATTCTCCTGGGATGAGGTGAATGAATTTCTGCAGATGTTTCTCCCTTCATTGTTTATTGAAACAGCTACTAAATTGCTCAGAAATCTAGCCTTTAGATATCTTAAATTAAATGAGATTAAACAATTTGCATATTATATACACCTAATTTAAAACAAAATGTAGTACATAGTTCAGCCTAGTTCATGATATACACATTATAATTCTGATCCTGACAGAAGATAATTTGGAAAGTTTCACAAATGCAAGTAAAAAAATATCCATCTGAGCTCCCTTAACACTGAAAATTATTTTTCAACAAAAATTAATATCAACAAAAAAAGTTTGGCCTTCTTTCAAATATGAGAAAAATGTGTATAATTCTTATTGTTATACCAAGAAAAAATTAGGACCAGTCCATATCTATAGTTTCATTTAGATTGTGGCCCATCAGTTTTATGCATTTGTTTCAATAATTAAGGGGTTTCTTGTTGTTTATTAGATATTAACACAATAAATCTATAATATCTCTTTTATTATGTATAAAATTTATGATGCCTTTGGCTTAAACGTTTCACTGTGGACTTTCAAAGATCTAAAAGAATATATTATTTTTACTGGCTTATATATTCTCTATTTGACTGCCAATAATCCAGTGTGTACAGCTCAGAGACCAGTTTTTATCAGGTAATTTCCTGAATTCATACAAGTGATCTCGGCAGAAAGGAAAATTAAACCAATAAGAAAGTAAATCTTGACTCTTAAGAACTGTAAAAGATTTGAATGAAATGTAAAACTCTAGAAAATTGTTTCTTTAATCAAAGCCAGAAACGTTTTAGAGTCAAAGTTTTCAGTTGATTTGTGTCAGAAAATGCCAATGGCTTTCTTTTAGTCTCCTGTGGATCTTTTTTTGTAAGAAAGCATTTTGTTTGTTTGCTTTTTAACTCATAAATTGACATTTCTATATAACATCATATTAGACATGTTTAAAAGTATCTCTAACTGTTATAGTGAGCAATAGATAATTTCAATTGTCAAATCTGTCATGTATGGAATAGTGCTTTTTCAAGCCGATGTCTCTCTTACACGAATGTTCAAAGTTGGAGATGTTGTACAATTTTTCCACTGTTTAAAAAATATATCCACCTTCACATTGTAAGGCCCCAGAGCTCACGTGACAAGTCTCTTAAAAGGGCTTAAAATCCTTTAATATACCTTGAGTCAGGCACACAGGAGAAAATATCGACAAGATATTCCCCAAGAGGTCAAAACAACAAAAACTTTACTGGGAAACTTCAGAAAACCAGAGAACTTTGGCAAAAGTTTAGAATAACATTCAATCAACATAAAGGATTTTGCAAAGCATTAACTCAGCAAACTCTAAGCCCATTCAACCTAGCAAACTCCAGCCCATCTGATTTTAAGTCAATCAGACTTTGAGAAGAAAGAGTAAGAGATAAGAGAGAAAGATAGGTACCACTCTTGGTTCCAGCAGCATCTCAGCTGGTGTAAAACCCAAGGAAAGGTAGAATAAAAACATGAACTTGCCTGATACTCCCTTAACTATCCCTTGGCCTTCCCAGGGCATTCCCCCGGCTGGGATTTCTGTTGGTTTGGCCACTCAGGAGCTGGGTCAGTGGCTCCAGAGTCAGGTGTGGAGCATTGCCTGCTCTGTGCCAGGGACTGACAGCCACTGCAGGGCTGGATAGAGGCTGGGGGCGAGGCAGGATGGGATGTGCAGAGCAGGGCATTGCTGACCAGAGCAAGGACTGACCTGTCCATTCTGACACACACAGACCAGAAATGTTTCAAGACAGCAATCTCTCTCACATATAATTTCAAAATTTTAACAAAACTGAAGATTCAAGGCAAATTTTATGTTGTTTTTTTTTTTTAAAGTTATCATCTGCTCAATATATTTCGAAGGTTCTGCCTTGTTTTCTGTGTTCAAAAGACAGTCTTCGTATTCTCTTACATGCAGTATTTCTGCATTCGTACACATATATAAAACTAACATCAGGTTTTTGAATATCAAAGTGCTCTGGGAAATACAGGTTTTCCAGGAAAATTACCTCAGACACCATTAATATTGTTTCTTGTTCTTTCAACAACTTATCACCAAGGAAACCTGTAGTAGGTAAAAAGATAAATACATTTCTTGTAAAATATGTAAAAGAACATTCCCATTAAATATAATATTTAGAACACTAAGTGTTGGTTCACTTTATTTCAGTGTGGAAAGTGAAGGATAACACTTGAGGTGCAACTCTATTCTGTCCAAAGTTATCTTCTCAAATCAAGGCTCACAACTATTATTAATATAAATGTTATATGCTGCAGTTCAATTTTTTGGAAAAAAAAATCTTTTTTGCAGATGAGAAGGTGGACTTCAGCAAAACAGTTTTTTCTTTCTTTCTTTCTTGTACACTGCATTAGAAATTTATATATTTTCATGTGAATCGCAGCTATAACTTCTATCAGCAATAACTATAAGAGAATTCAAAGGGAACAATATAGTTCTTAAAGAGTAAATAGTATGAACTTTAAAGTATTTCCAACTGAGTAAATAGTATGAACTTTAAAGAATTTGGAAACACTGTGGGAAAGCTGACAGCAGGTTTTGGTACATCAGATGCTGATACTTTGGTTATGTGGGACAGAAAAATAGAGGAAAGAAAGATTGTTACTGTGGAAGTAACTCCAAATACTCACCTGGGAAGTAGATTATTTTAGCTTGGAGGTATTTCTGGCCTATGTCACATATGGAATGCCCAGTTCCAGCTCATGCCTTTGAGATTAAAGGTATTATCCTGGCTCACTACTTTGCAGATACTTAGATTAGTACTGAAGCAAAAAAATGTGTATATCCAAAGACATATGCTACGGCTATTTCCAAAAATCCAATGCTCTTGTTTCGTCTGTTTGTTCAGGAATAGTTAAGCTCTACTAAAATAATATTTTTCCTCCTGCCAGAGGGAATGCAAAATGCCAAGTTAATTCTCAGTGGGAAATAAATATTTTTTCATTAATATTTTGGAAATAAAAGAAAACCACCTAAGGTCCTCTATAATTTTTTTGCTTTCAGAGGGTGATGAAGTTTCTGAATTGAGCAGGATATGAGTGAAGTTAAAACATTTGCTAATGCAAGGTGTGAATTGGGAATGTGCTCTCACTAAGAATCTGTCCTACCCTGATATTACCAAAGACTCTGCTAGGAGGCCTTGCACTATGGAATGCCAGTCTGATTGATGTCTGCACTTCAGTTTCTAGGTCCTCACATACATTGTGTCCATTGTTTTTTGAGAGGGAAAAGAAAAAATAAAAGCAAGATGTATCGTTCTGTTTATTCGCACGTGTCACGAGACACAGTTGTTTCTGCTGTTAACTCATTTTTCTTGTCACAAGGCGCCGTGTTGCAGCTTTGCTTGGATGTGGAAGGAATTGTTATTCATCTGCAAACCTAGCTATGCCATGAATGAAACAGATTTCTGTGTTACAAAAGTACAGTAGATCATTGCTTTTATGTTCTTATCTTAACTGCAGATTTAAACTCAGTTTTGCCTGATCAGATAGATTAGATATTATAAAATACCAGTCTTGTCCTTGCAAACTACTGACTGTTTGTTTATGCAGTCTGTTGTCTATAAAGCAGGAATTGACTTTTAAGAAGCAAATATTGTTTTTCCTTTCCCAAGCAAATGTTTGGCTTCTGGAGACCGACCCACAAGAGTCTGATCTTCTTTTTTTTGTACTGCAGATGATTTCACCTGTTTATGTATCTTTCTCGCTGGATTGTATTCTTAAATATTCTAACATATTTAGAGAGATTCCCTGACCGAGTTCTGGAGGCATTGTTCTAGCCTCATTTTCAAGTGGATTTGTTTCTGGTTTAGTGTAAGACTGTCTGTAATTCCCTCTTCACAGAAATTTTACTTTTCACAAAGCATAGATGCACAACATCTCCACCGAACTTCATTTAATAGAAGGAAAATGTAATGTTGAAAAGTTTTACTGTTATGAAATCTTTTTGCTCATTTTGGGGTGTGATTTACATTCTGGTAATCCTCTTTTACAATAGTCTGGTGATGTTTTTCAGCAGAAAGCTGTCACAAGGGATAAAGCAGTTTATTCATAAGAATATAGAGTAATCATTCACATTATATTAATAATGTTGATGTTGCATGTATATCTGTTACTTAGATATTCATGGGTAGACTGTTTTGTTCTGTTCATAAAGCATAAAAATTACTTAGGAGATGAGCTACACAATTTTATTTAAAGGAGAAAACCACAGAAATTAATTAACTAAGTTAATATGCATATATACGATGTATATGGACTGTGTATCTGATCCTCTTAAGAAAAATGGAAACATTTCACTGATATTTATTGCCTTAATGTGAAGCTTAAAATTATTTACAAATTTTGTCCTATAGATTTGAGAAAGTGCAAGTACACAAGACATATTTGTCATCCTGTGTCCAGTGGTGACAGATCCCAGTTTGTGCCCAGGAATGTTCATTCATTAGCTACGAATGTAGGCTCTTTGCTACCTGAGGAAAAGACAATATCCTGTATCTGTAGGCTAACATATTCAGAGAATCATAGGCTCATTTAGACTGGAGAAGACCTCTGAGAGGTACCTGAGCCCAACCTTTGACTGATCACTACCTTGTCAAGTACGCCACAGCATCAAGACTCACACCCGGTTTTTCCCTGAAGAACTCGCAGGACGGTGACCCCAGCTCCTCCCTGAGCAGTCTGTTTCAGTGTTTAACAACCCTTTCTGTGAAGAAATTCCTCCTCATGTCTATCTTGAATGTCTCCTGGCGCAGCTTGAGGCTACATCCTCTTATCCCGTTACTGGTTGCCTAGGAGAAGAGACTGACCCCCAGCTGGCTACCACCTCCTTTCACTTATAGATTGGTAAATATTCATGGTGGAAAAGGGTTTTAAATTTCTAACATTCATGGAATGGATTGATTCACAAATAAATTGGGATAGTAGACTTGCATGACTGGAAATTTGAATCAATGCTCTGGGGGTTTCTTTTTCAAGATGTAAAGAGACACAATTTTATACCCTTTTAAAGTCTCAAGACCGAAAATCATACAATCTGAAAATTAATTTGTAGGATGCAAACCTGAAAAGTTTAGAAAGTTTGATACTGCCTTTTTCATATACTATAAAAAACCCCACAGATAAAATACATTGCAACAAACACACAGGGATAGGTTGTAATTTAAAAACTTAATGGTTGTACTGTTTTATTAGTGAGAGATTGCTCTCATTAAACATGCTGGCCAGTCACTTTCAAAAGCATGCAGAGTTAAGATTTTTCTACACAAGCACCTCAAAAATCTAAGCAAGAAATTAACACAATCTGACATCTATCACAAGTCTGTATAGACATCAAAAATTCCAATAAACATGAATAAATTGTAGTATTTCGAGGTTTTTTTATTCTACGATCTTCACCATTTTAAACACTTTGAGTGATTATCCAATGCCCATGAGTCATTTAAATATTACCTGATAAAATTCAAATGAGACTTAAGTATTGATTAAGCAGTGTGACAATCTTCTGTACAGAGTTAATATTGTGTGTATTACACAGATGTGTGACTTCATTAGTTTTAACATAGCTATTTGGAGCAAAATCCAAGACATTCTCAGCATCCTAATGTAGCAAGTGACACAATTGCCCCCATTTATTCTAAGAATTTATAACACAGAAAAATAGGTAGCATCACACAGGGATGGCGCAGGAAAAGTTCATTTTTTCATTGTTTAATCTTGGCATATTTAAAAAAACCCAAACATCATTTAAGTGGATTTAAGTATCTTAGTCTGGTTGCTGAAACACTGTTGCTCAGTGCAAGACACCCAATGCAGTTAGTCATAACACATTAGGTTAAAGTCTCTTGATGTGAGTGGCCTCACTGCTTCCCAGCATGAGTGTCTGCCATTAGGAATTTCAAATAGAAGCAGCTTTTGAGGACAGACAGACAGATATAGGGGGGGTATTTTATCATTATGAAGCAAGAAGTAATGAAAATTCTTGTGGTGCTAACAAAATTACTTCAAATTCACACATATAATCACAAGAAAAAAGGACTGTTTTTTCTCTGGCTATTTTGCATTTCTACATTATGCTAACCACAGTAGAAAAACCTAGAACTTTAGATTCTGACTAATTTTTGAGTTGCATATAAATGCATTTCAATCTACAGGATTTTCTCCAAGTATAAGTTCTCTCATTCAGGTTTTTATTTGCAATTACTTATTTTTAAGTATAAAAAAGATTCTCTGAACCAGCTTGTACTCAAAAATAAAACAACCTTCAACAACTGGAATCTTATTATCTATAAAGAAATAAAGATCTTTAAGTTTCCTGAAATTCCACAGTCCATTAAAAGTCAGTATGAGAGAGGGTAAAAGTCGCCCAGACTTTAAAAAAAATGTATATGTTTATATCAGTTCTCAAGACTATTGCTAGTGTGTTATAAAATGTCAGTCTTAATTTGTGAAATTCAGAGTAATGACAAATCAATGTTAAATGGCAAAGCAAAAAACGTGCTTGACTGACCATAGCATAAAAATAAGGTTTCATTTTGAGGGAGTTTATGTCTTTTTCTTTTTCTTTTTCTTTTTCTTTTTTCTTTTTCTTTTTCTTTTTCTTTTTCTTCTTTTTCTTTTTCTTTTTCTTTTTCTTTTTCTTTTTCTTTTTCTTTTTCTTTTTCTTTTTCTTTTTCTTTTTCTTTTTCTTTTTTTTCTTTTTCTTTTTCTTTTTCTTTTTCTTTTTCTTTTTCTTTCTCTTTTTCTTTTTCTTTTTCTTTTTCTTTTTCTTTTTCTTTTTCTTTTTCTTTTTCTTTTTCTTTTTCTTTTTCTTTTTCTTTTTCTTTTTCTTTTTCTTTTTCTTTTTCTTTTTCTTTTTCTTTTTCTTTTTCTTTTTCTTTTTCTTTTTCTTTTTCTTTTTCTTTTTCTTTTTCTTTTTCTTTTTCTTTTTCTTTTTCTTTTTCTTTTTCTTTTTCTTTTTCTTTTTCTTTTTCTTTTTCTTTTTCTTTTTCTTTTTCTTTTTCTTTTTCTTTTTCTTTTTCTTTTTCTTTTTCTTTTTCTTTTTCTTTTTCTTTTTCTTTTTCTTTTTCTTTTTCTTTTTCTTTTTCTTTTTCTTTTTCTTTTTCTTTTTCTTTTTCTTTTTCTTTTTCTTTTTCTTTTTCTTTTTCTTTTTCTTTTTCTTTTTCTTTTTCTTTTTCNATTTCTGAGAAATTTTTCAGTGAGATTTAAGGAATATCAGTATCATGTATTCTAATAAGAGGGAAGAGGTGGTAGCAAGAAATATATGGAATAAGTTGATTTTGTTCACCTTTGGTTCTCAATCCATTTAAAACCGCCTAAAAATAATTTCTTACCAAATGACTATTGTGTTAAGAGAATACCAAATGAAAGTGGGAGCAGAATGAAGAGTGATCGGAGGAGGATTTTTCTTATTCTTCATACTGTCAATTGTTATTTCACTTTTCATAGCATTCAGCATCTCTGATATTGCAGTGAACAGTGATTAGAAATGCTAAACAATTTGAGAAAGCATATTTTGAAACTTCCACTCACAGAACAATAAGAAACTTGTCAAATTATCATGAGAAGAAATATCCTTGTGCCTATTTCTGTTCTATAGAATGTGCATGGATTTTATGTGTCAGAGATAAATATTCAGCCTGTGAACTCCTTTTGCTGCACGTCTTCTATGCTGAAAATCATGAGTTTCTGTTTTGAAGAATAAGACCTTACTAATTCACAGTAGGTTTCCAGACCCATGTCACATTTTGAACCTTCAAAGTAATGTGAAGTCTAACAAAGAATAAAAAAAATTAGTAATACTTTATAATGATATGCACTTTATCTATATGATCATTGTCATTCAGTTTTAACTATTAATGACAATCCTTCATGACTTGCTATTAAACGATGTCTAGCACATTGCATAAATGTACTGTAATTAAGTCTTAGCAATAATAAATTGCAATGAAATATTTAGTAATTTTTCTGACAAATTAAAAATGTCCAGAACTTTTCTAGTATTGAAAGTGTGGTTTATGGATCAGAATACCAGGAATTATACAATAAATATATGTACCACTGCAGACTTCAAAAATCTTGATAAAAATGAATATACTTACTTTAATAACCTAGATCGTGATCCCACAAAATATTTCCAGTGATTAAATTCAATGAAGCTTGAATTTATTTTCTGTTGCTCTCCATGGGATTGGTACATGGCAAGAATAATAAAAAAATGACCTTAACTCTTCCTGAATTTTTTAGAATTAATTAATACAATATCTTCAATACATTTAATGAAATCCTTAGGGATCGAAATGCTGGTTATTGTGGGACTATCAATGGGATCATAGATCAGATCAAAGAGACACAGCCTCTGTCACAAGCTTTTTGATATGCTACTTCCACAGAGCTAAATGCTGATCTGAATGCTGTCTGCCTCAGCTGGTCAAACGAAAGCAACAGAAGAAAATGTTCATTAGCGATATTTTAGAAATTGCTGCTTAAATGACTTTGCTCGACACTACCAAATGGCTGACTTAGGTCAATGTGCATTTCTCTCAAGAGGCTGTCACAGGTCTCCACATGAGGAACAACATTTGGGAAATGGCAGAAAAACAAAACTAAACTAAACTAAACTTAACCAACACAAGCAACTCTACCCACTCCCCCACAAAAACAAACAAAAAAATTTAAAACTCAACAGCTGTCCAGCCAAAATTTAAAAAAAATGAACCAAAGTTTTAAAGATAATTAGAATGAACCCCACATATTTTCCAATTAAAGAGCAAATCAGATGTCAAAATGCAATCAATGATTCCTTCATATATTTCTCTCCTCCAATGAACTGTAGGTTTTTACCTGCTNTCTTCTTCTTCTTCTTCTTCTTCTTCTTCTTCTTCTTCTTCTTCTTCTTCCTCCTCCTCCTCCTCCATTTCTCCTTAACACAGAATATCTGGCGCAGAATGATTGGCAATACTAAAATTATATCTTGTATTTCACCTTTCCCCATAATCTTCATTATCTTACTCATTGAGAAATGGTATATATTGAGAGAGTAAGTTTAGACCTCATTGGAAAACCAGACTTGTAATGCTTGGACTGAAAGTAGCTATTAATAGAACAGGAAAGGAACAGCACACTTACTTTGGGACCACAGACTATGATTTCTAAATGCTACTTATAAGAGCCTGTCATGAAAGCTGACATGCTGGGTAATTTTAAGAAATGTCATCATGACACCTTTTTCTTTTTTTTTTCTTTTGGTCAATAATTATATGTTGTATTCGTTTTAAGACTTTTTTTTTAAATGCTACCACAGTCAAGGAAATAATATACACTTTGTTATTTCAGAATGATGAACCGAGAGAATAAAGTCCTTTGCCATGAATTTTATGTTTCTTATTGTCATAAATGTCTTTTAAATTTATTTCTGAATTGCAACAATCTTCCAGAATTGTCTAAATAGGAAAATAATCTGCTTAGTCTATTCCCATGGAAAAAAAAAAAATATATATATATATATACATATATATTATTTCTGAGAAATTTTTCAGTGAGATTTAAGGAATATCAGTATCATGTATTCTAATAAGAGGGAAGAGGTGGTAGCAAGAAATATATGGAATAAGTTGATTTTGTTCACCTTTGGTTCTCAATCCATTTAAAACCGCCTAAAAATAATTTCTTACCAAATGACTATTGTGTTAAGAGAATACCAAATGAAAGTGGGAGCAGAATGAAGAGTGATCGGAGGAGGATTTTTCTTATTCTTCATACTGTCAATTGTTATTTCACTTTTCATAGCATTCAGCATCTCTGATATTGCAGTGAACAGTGATTAGAAATGCTAAACAATTTGAGAAAGCATATTTTGAAACTTCCACTCACAGAACAATAAGAAACTTGTCAAATTATCATGAGAAGAAATATCCTTCTGCCTATTTCTGTTCTNACCAGGAATTATACAATAAATATATGTACCACTGCAGACTTCAAAAATCTTGATAAAAATGAATATACTTACTTTAATAACCTAGATCGTGATCCCACAAAATATTTCCAGTGATTAAATTCAATGAAGCTTGAATTTATTTTCTGTTGCTCTCCATGGGATTGGTACATGGCAAGAATAATAAAAAAATGACCTTAACTCTTCCTGAATTTTTTAGAATTAATTAATACAATATCTTCAATACATTTAATGAAATCCTTAGGGATCGAAATGCTGGTTATTGTGGGACTATCAATGGGATCATAGATCAGATCAAAGAGACACAGCCTCTGTCACAAGCTTTTTGATATGCTACTTCCACAGAGCTAAATGCTGATCTGAATGCTGTCTGCCTCAGCTGGTCAAACGAAACCAACAGAAGAAAATGTTCATTAGCGATATTTTAGAAATTGCTGCTTAAATGACTTTGCTCGACACTACCAAATGGCTGACTTAGGTCAATGTGCATTTCTCTCAAGAGGCTGTCACAGGTCTCCACATGAGGAACAACATTTGGGAAATGGCAGAAAAACAAAACTAAACTAAACTAAACTTAACCAACACAAGCAACTCTACCCACTCCCCCACAAAAACAAACAAAAAAATTTAAAACTCAACAGCTGTCCAGCCAAAATTTAAAAAAAATGAACCAAAGTTTTAAAGATAATTAGAATGAACCCCACATATTTTCCAATTAAAGAGCAAATCAGATGTCAAAATGCAATCAATGATTCCTTCATATATTTCTCTCCTCCAATGAACTGTAGGTTTTTACCTGCTGCAAGCAAGTTCTATACTGATTTCTAATACCAAGTTAGATGGAGCAATCAAAGGACCAAAGCCAGGAAAAAAGCAACAGCTGCTGCAGAAGGTGAGTGAGCAGCTAGTAATCATATTAATGACATTACTAATTTATGTGGTTGATAGAATTTAGAATAGGAGTGAGGACTCATCTGTCATCATTGTATCATCCATCATAACTATGGAGTCTTAAGTAATGTGCAGGCTGTTAACCATTTTATTTTGTTTTGTTGCTATTCCACTCAATTTGGTTGGGGATTTTTGTTTTAAGACTCAGGAAAATCAAACACGTCAGGGTGGCAAATATGAATATGGAAATTTTTTTCAATGGTAAAGGAGCAGATAGAGTAAGGACAAATAAATTCATGCTATTTGAAAAAGCAGAAACCATAATAAAGCCATGTTCTTTCTCTTTTTTTCCCCTTCAGCATGTATTTAATATTCTGCTGTTTATATAGGTTCAGCTGAATGAAAAGTAGGCATGTTTCCAAACTGGCATGCTGGAAGAGACAGATGACTGTGGAACTGTGGCTTCTGCCTTTGCAGTGAAAAATACCAGCCCCAATCTAGAGTTTCCCATTGTCTTGGTATAAGACAGGTTAAATGGCAAGGCTCAAAAATGAGTTTTTCCCTTTTTTTTATGCAATCCTTTTCTAACAATAAGGAGAAACAAAACACAAGCAGAGCCTTGGCCATCAGCAAATACTCCCAGGACAGAGAGACCTCCCTGGTCTTCCAGGCTCTGACTTAAAAAGGGACTCTGGCAATGCCCTCCATTCTCAGATTCTGGTTCTGTCCATGGTTCTGTGTCTTAAAAGACAGTAATGATTTTTTTTTTTTTCAGGGGAGGAGAGGCAGGTAGAAGAGATATGGAATAAATAATATGTTGGGTTACCCACGACACCCATACACTCATCAACTGACAAAATTATTATCTTGAGTCTCTTGAAGTTTGAAATTTTCTTAAACTCTATCTATTTCTAGTGTCAGTGTATTGGAGATATTTGGGTTATTTTTCCATTCTAAGGTAGACTAGTTAGGCAGTTTCGGCATTTTCTCCACAGGTAATATGTTTAAGCAAATGGTTACTATATTAAATACAAATGAACAGCTTGTTTGGAGCTGTACAAGTTAAGTGGACAAAAGAGGTTTGTTTTCTGGGGTAAAGGAGGAAAACACAGTCAAATGATGCAGTGCATTCATTGATAACAGCGTGCGGAAAATAATAGATTTTTTGCAACCTATTTTACTGTAGTGAGAGGTGTGATTTTGTGTCATCATTATAGATTTTCACAATGAGGAAAAGTGTCAAAATGTACTTTTGACACTCTCACTCCTAAAGCCATGATATAATTTTTCTGTGTGAACAATAGTTTTTTTCGGTAAATATGTTCATTTCTTTTGCACTCTAGGACTTATTATTTGCATTAGCCTCCTCAGCAATAAACAAGAATATCTGTGAGAAAAAAAATCACATCTTCCTTCAGTGTGGGTTGTGTGAAGTTTGAGTTTGTGAAAGCAAAGTCTGGGAATGTTTTTTGACAGAGAAGGAGTCTTATGCCTGAGCACTATAAAAAAAAGCTCATTAAGGAGGGCCATGAAAAAGCCAAGGTCTGGGACACCCCAATCTAGTTGTTGCTGTAGCTGTAGCAATCAGTATCATTTTACTGTCAAATACTTACTTATGGCCAGTATCGCTCAGAATTTAGAAGAAAAGTTCAGAGTTCCACACTTGTGCTGAGTTTTGAGTTCTTTCTTCCAATTTTATTTCAGTTCTTTGCTGAGGTAGGTTCACATATACTCCTGTTGTGAAAGGTGGGAGGAGGAGAAAAAAATCAACAAAGATATTAAATTACAGTACTGTGCATTTTGTAGGACATAACTCAGGTGTTTTGTTATCATAATTTAAAACTCTTTATCACCAGATCTTACTTTTTAAAATTTCTTTGTGCATTGTAGCTTTTCCACAGCACGTTTACAAAAAAATTAAAATGTTATACTTGCTAAGACATTACAGAATGCCCCCAATTTTTGTAACATTTTCTGCTTTTACTTTGGGAAATAGAGACTGCAAAACAATGTTTCTGAGCTAGTCCTTTACATCTGTCATTGGAGATGACTATACAGACCATAAAATATCAGATTATATTGCTTTTGCAGAGTAGTTGAAAAGAATTCATAGATTAAATTCAAGTGTCTGCTCCTGTAGAAAATGTCATCACAAGTAATTTTGTTTCATTTAACAATATCTTAAACAATATTCTGTTTTATAAATGAACTCTAGTATAAGGAGTTTCCATAATGGAATGTTGAGTCTATTTTTAGAACTTTTCAAGAAAATGGTTCTGCAGCCTCTGTTTCTTCTGTTTGTTTCTGAGCCAGACTCATTTATTCTTTTTCATACATTTTTTGAGCTTTCTTTGGAGCTCCCTCCCTGTTTTCTCAGATCAATGGGATATAGCTTTCTCTGTACAGATCACACAGAATCATGGTTATGTGGACTGAGAGGAAGAAAAAGAAACAATCTGACCAATTGAATTTTTTCCTGGGGTTACTTTTATATATTTTCTTATGACAATATGCTTCTGTTTCATTGGCTCCCAAGTAAATTTGAAATGGCTCAACAGGTTCCTCCATCCTTAACTTTTTTGAAGGGCTGCAGTTTGAAATGTAGAAATCACCTCAGGGTTTCAGACTTTTACTAAAAGAGATTCTCAGGGCCTCAACTATAACGGGTCAAATAACAGTTGATTAAACATCAGGGAATTGTGAGAATTTCAAAACAGTGCATACTAATTCTAGAGAAGTGCTGAGCAAGTTCACTGTCAAGTACTTCAAAATGAAATAATAAAAATCCTCAAATATGTTTGCTTTTTTTTTCATTAGTAAGCACCTCAGAGATGTTTAGAATCCAGATTTGATATTCTCTTAGTCTATGTATGAAAATATCTTGCACTAGGAGCATAGAAGACTTCAAGGTAAACAAAAATAAATAAATAAGTGTACATAAGACAACTGTACATTTGATCTTTGATGGACAGGGATTGCTTTTCAGGTTTGACATAAGTTATTCATTAAACTTTGGGAGGAAACTCTGCATAACTCTCTTAATTCTTAAAAAAGCTTTCCCTTCCATCTTCCACACAAGTAGTCTTGTCTTCTTTCTCTTAGCACTCTTTCAGGGCTCAATTTAATTCTTTATTAACAGCACCTCTTTGTGTTTGAGTCTCTGGAATATCTAAAACAACTGAAATGCTTCTTCAGGTGTGACAGGGTTTATTAAAAGGCTTTTGAATTAATGTACAGAGGTTAGATACCTCACAGCATATCAATAGCACCAAATAGCTTTGTTTGGACTGATTACCTGTAACAAATCCTTGAAGATTTCCTTTCTCTCCATTTGCCACTTTTATGGACATAAATTCTCTAAACATTTTTTGCCATCAGATATTACCTGTTGCTTTGAAACCGAATACAACTTCCACTATTTTTCAGTGACTAATATCTGATCTAGTCACTCAAAGAAGTATTGTATATGGCTGAAAAGACAGAGCTTAAACTGATATTATCTGACACAAGTTTTCCCTTCAGTATATGAAATGGAAGTCAAAAATTGTTGCCATGAAGTTCAATCACACAGGGCTGTGGTAAAAGAACTAAACCCCACCTACAATAATTCTAACTGAAATGTTACCTATTATTGTAAATTGTAAACGAATATTTTTATCTTTTTAAGTACAGTTAATTCTTTAAAATTAGAACAGATTTATAATGAAAAATCATAGCATTAGCTTTCAAAATAATTGACAAATATATTTGTTTGAAGAATACGCTTTCACATTATCAAGACAAGCTACATGAACAGCTACAGTCAAATTTCACAGTGGGCTTCCTTTTGGGGGGAAAAAGTGTGAAAAAAAATTTATAACTTTTTTTAAGTGATTTATAGAAATCCATGGTACTCTGAAAACCATGAAATTCCAGCTTTCACAGTTTTGCCATTCATTCAAAAAGCTTATCTTCTGAAAGAATTGTGAGCATTGGTTTTACTGCTTTCATGTCATAGGAAGAAAGGCTGTGAAGAAGCCTGATGCAGTGAAAGTTTTACATGCTATACATTGGCTTACTATGATGGATAACATTAAGTTCCTGTGTCATGTCTATGACCTGCCTAAAACCCACTATAAAAGCAGAATAAGAACTAAGGAAATATTGTAACATACACTCTATATCATCTGGAACACTTTGAACCTGCATTTTCCTTCTTAGGCAATGGCTGAGACCCTAATAGTAAAAAGCTATGTATTAAGATTTTCTATTATTTTGATACCATTATCAAAACTTAACAAATAACTACTAAAAATCATAATTGCGCCCCCACTGTACATTCTTAGAAAAGAGAACAACACACTAAGCCAAAACAAAGATAATTATTTGAGAAGTGGCAGCAATGATAAAATCAGAAGGGAATTTGCACAGGAATATTCCTATGACAAGGAAAAGTGCTACTGGAAAGGAATGAGCCAGAAAAGGGTGTGCAAGAAGCCAAGAAGTAAATAAATTAGAAACAGGAACTAAATTTTCCAGCTTGCTATCAAAATGGTTATTAACTATTTTTGGTCCAAAGTGCTTTATATGACATTTTTCCCATTTTCCTCCAATTAATTTTCCTTATAATAATATGCAATACATCTTTCATGTAATTTTGATTGGTTTTATTACCAAAGTAGGAGTGATCTCACTTCACAAGATATCCAAAATTTGGTATTTAGTCTAAACTACTCTGTGGGAATCACTTAGAAACCAGAGTTTATACCTCTGCAAAACAGTTGCTCTTACCCACCTTAGGACAGAGAAAATCATCTTCTGCGTTGAAAAGTAATTCTCTGTGAGCAACATTTGTTAAAATATTTTTTTTTAAAGTCTCATTGTTGTCTGAACATAAGTGCTAATTTAACTTCCTAAACTTGAGTGCTGCTTTGTCAGCATTTGTGTATGCCAACATTTTTCATTTTGATTGCTGTTGGATGCTGATTAGTCATTTACAACAGCCTCATGTCTCCATTCAGGCTAATGGCAGATGACTGCATTGTTCCTTGCCAGCAGCAAGATGGAGAGAAAAGAAGGGAGGGTCCTTTAGCCCATGTCATGCAGCGATTATAACATGCAGACATAAACTGCTCATTTGCAAGAAAAGTCAGAAGGCACTTCACAAGGACTGCCTCACCAGATTTGGAAGGAACATTGTTAGGATGTAGATATATTCAGTAGTTGATGCCCTAAAATGAAAGAACACTAGAATTCAGAAAGATATTTTTATTATTTAACCCCTATTATTCCTACACTTGAAGCAATTCTAGAAGTATTCACCTTTTACACGGTGAATTCTCATTAATCTCTCTATGAAGTAAGAACAATGCGTATTTTCTGCATTAAAAATACTATAATGCACAGGTTATTTAAAACATGGATCTAATAAATATTTACTATTAAAGGTAAACAGTCATGGGAATCTTTGTACTGTTTTAAAGCACAGATTTTATCGAAACTCCATTGACTTCATTGATATTTATGAAATTTTGCAAGCGTAGTGTTTGCGCTTTTATTTGAATGCATTTCAGTGCAATGAATGCTTTTGGGTGCACAAAGATGTCTTGATCTGAAAAGCTTCAGCTGAAAACTTTTTGTGATTAATTAGAAGGCTAAGGATTGAAATTTGTACATTTCTGAAGAAAACGACAACAAAAAAAATGTTCTGAGAACTTTTTTGGGGAGGAGTTATAAGGATACTAGAAATACTAATAGACAGAGGATAAATATGCTAGGAAACAAAATCTGTAAAGTTAAGTTAACAAGCAGTTTTGAAATCAAAGTATACTTCTCATGTACTGTGTCCTTAAAAATATTTTTAACATTACAACGAAGACATTAGTTGACTTCAGAATACATCATTTACACCATTTTTTACAGAACACAAAATTTCCCGCCATTTCATATCTAAGCTAATACTGTTTTTCAACCAAATGCTGAGAAAAATCTACTGTCTTCTAATGTCTTTTCCTTGGTTATTTTTCAATGTAAATGAAAATTACATTTATATTTACTGTACAGTTCCTGTTATGTTCCTGTAGGATTAAAACCCCCCACACAAAACAAAATATCACAAAACAAAACCAACCAACCAAGTGAAAGAAACACAACTAAACCCAAAGACACTACAGCTAAGCACCTGTCAGCATTTATAACCACTTTGTTTGATGAAATTTGGCTTGGCATTTAAATTTCTATCCCAGGGGAAGTTTGCACTTAAGTTTAGAGCAAACCACTTCAGAAGTTTTTGAATTATGGAACTGTAGAAGTGAAATTCTCAACAGATCTACCTGTTTTCTGGAAATGAAAATGAACGATAGCAGGTTGCATATATGCCTGTATGTGTCGTCAGTCAAATCCTTCTTTCTGCTGGTGTCATGTGAAAGGGGTAGCTGTCCTCAGACCCTTGATTACTCTGCTGGTGCCCAGGAAAGCAGAGATCCTTGTGCCCAACCAGTCTGTCAGCATCCCATTAAAGGGACTCTACTGAACCATCTGCTGGGTTGAAGGGCAATTTGAGTAACTTACTAAGGGACACACATAAACAGAGAGATCTATCTCCTCATGGGTCTCCACGCACTCATTTGAGCATGTCACCCTCTGTCCATCACCCTTGAAGGACTAGCACTAACAGTTTATGGAATAACACTCTTTGTTAATAAAACTGATAGCTTAGGGTTCGAGGATTCCTGGTGATTCCTGGTATATGACTGCAAAAACATATTCAAAGTGGTATACTAACAACTTCTAATCACTAACAAAAGTTACCTTGAGACAATCATTCAGCACCCATGGAGTATGGTTCTCACCCAAGAGGTGACCCTATGGGAGAGAAGACATGTTCAGCCTATTAACTGATGCCAGAAATTATAATGGAGTCTTCCCTGACTTCTCCGTATTCTTATCATACTTTTGTACTTTTTTCACATTTAGGTGGAGCTTGAGGGACTTTTTAATCCTACATCTTATTCATCAAGAGATGATTGTACCTTGGAGGAAGATAATGTCAAAATTATGTCTGAGATAGTCTTGGGATGATGTGTGCACCAGCACATATAGGTAACCAAGGGAGGGTGTAAAGAAGATGGAGCTGGATTCTTCTCAGCATGAAGAAGAGGGGAGTGGAAGCAAATTCAAGTGCAGAAAATTTTGTTTAAACTTCAATTGTTGGTTTGGTTTTTGTTTTGTTTTTTTTCTATTAAGGCTGCCAAATGTTTGAAAAGATCACCTGGAGAGGTTGTGCAGTCTCCATTCTTGAAGTATTCAGAACTGTGGACACAGCCCTGAGCCACCTATTCAAGTTCCCCCCACTGTAAGAAGAGGGATTAGAACCAGGCAGTCTCCACAAGCTCCCCCTCACCTCTTTCAGTCTGTGATTCCATGGATCCATGGAAATAGAATAATAACATATTGACTCCAGAATATTTTCCCACTGCAAATCCTCTTTTTTCTGAAAGCTAACATCAAAGTACTTGGATAGAGATCAATCAATGTAACAAACTCAGTCCTTTCCTTGCAAATCAGTAAAATGAAGCAACTCAGGGAGAAGTAAAATATTCTTCCTATCTAAAAGAGAATAAGACAAGCAAAGTACTCTGAAAGTGAAAAGAAAATAATATTGTTGTGATTCAAATAAAACTAAACTACATCATTCTTCCTTCTTTGGTGCTTGCCAGATTTTTCTAAACTGTTTTTGTGTTTTCATTCAGAATATATTTGTACTGACACTATATTCTTTCTCAGGCAATATTTCAGAGAGGTGGGAGGTAATGTATGATCCTTTGGTCCAGAAAGCCATACATTTTCTTTTTATTTGAATATATATAATTTTCTGCGTATTGTGTTTTTTCAGACTCAGAAAACTAGTTTTGACTTGAAGCTAAATTGCTGTAGAATCACAGGTATTACAATTTGGCAGTTATTGCATTAATACAGTCCTGTCCCTGAAATAATTTGCAATTATATCAAAATCATTTGCTAATACTCTTTATTCAGAGATCTAGCTTAAAAATCCATGTATCTTTGAGGAAATAAGTATAGAGTAACTTGTCAGAGGAATATCAAATTTGGGCATGGAATGCCTATAAATGTGTTATTTCAGAGCCTTGCAGAGAAAATCAGAAACTTAGTATGCTTCTCACTCTTTAAATCCCGGAAGAGATAAACATTACTTGCTCAATTAAGGTTCCTGCCATAGCAAAAAAAAAAAAAAAA
>VZRX01023797.1:160395-185771 GCA_013398075.1 Notiomystis cincta
GAGATTTTTGTAGAATAAATTTGTTCAGTTGATGTAATAGGTGGTTGTAATAGGATGTAGCTGAGAGTCAAATGTATTGTCTAATTATGGCATGCAGACATTATTATATAGTGGTTATTATGTGTTGGCTTATTTTATTTAAATGGCAAAAGGTTAGCAAGGGGAAGGACTCCTCCATTTTGCCTTTTATTCATAGTATATAAAAACATTAAGATACAATAAAGATTGAATATTATTTTAATATTTTTTTCTTCCAAAAATTAAACTCTTTTTATTACAAACACAACTTGAAATTAATGTTGAGTTCATTAATTACCCTGAATATATCTCAGATAAAAGTGTGAATTGTGAGGCAGAGCTCTCCTTTTTTGCAGGTTGGAGTGTTCACAGAGACAAAATAGTAACAGATTTATATGTCAGCATGTACATTAAAGAAAGGATTAATGACTTTCTATTTTGACCTGGGATCTACATGTATTTTTCTCACTTTCAAAATACAATTCCATCTGTATTTCATCCTTCTCAGAAGAATATTTAAAAGGAATATGACAAAAGTTAAGGTATGTTCCATTAATTTAATTAAATTAATAACAAATATTTATTATTGGATTTTTTTTTCCTTAAATAATGAATATGTACTAAGCTACAGGTGAAACTACTTTGATTTTTTATGTAATTAGAAGTTAGGATACATTCTGGTTTTAGCTGTGGGTTGTGTCAGAATATGAGACCCTCTCTCTTTTTTCTTTTATCTTTTAGTAAATGTAACACAAGAAACCTAATAAAGAACAGCACTAAAAACCTGGTTTGGAAATTCTTTTTTCCAAAGCCAGCCACCACAAGGACATCCATCCCTTGTCTTAAAATATTTCTTTCTCTTTCCCCTCTGCTACATATTATTCTATCAATTAAATTATGATTCTTAATACTCTTAAATATTATTAATTAAAGATAATTCTTTGCTTATCTAAACTTCAATCTATTGTATAACTTTTCTAGTATGATGAGGGGCTCTTAGAGAAGAAAGAAAGTTTCTTTGAAAGAAACAGATTAAAACTGATAACATTTTTTTAAAAAATAAAGAAAGTTATATGAGCATGTGAGTATAACTAAGCCTATAACTGACTGAAATATATAGACCTAGGGGTATGCTCCCATCAGTACTTGATGTAAGATGTGTATTTCATGTGCAATGAAATAATGCTAAGCATCATTTAGTACGTGTTTATATACTCCAAATATACACAACAACGTAGCAACTCCAGTGTTATACCAGAGTAAAGATCCATTTAAGGCACCATCAAATCTTCAACAGAGCCAGTATTCTATGCTTAGAGAATGTGTATGGAAAAAATGAAACAGGAAAGGTAAAGATTCTCTCTTGGATACTCCCTAAGCTTCTGTGATAATTTCGCTGTCATTAAATAAATTAAAAAAAAAAAAAATCCTGACTCCTCTTGCATCTAACATAGCTAATGGTGCACAGGCTCCTTCAACTTCTCTTCCATTGCTTTTACAGCTTTCCACTTGGTCCTATAGAAATTGTTGCACAACTGACCTGTTGAATGAAGCAGAATATTAAGATTTCTGCCTTTCTTGAGATGAAGTATGTATCCCAAAAGAGTTAAACAGTTTCTGTTGACTCTATCTATAATAGACTTGTAGTAGGGTGAATTTTTTTCAGATGTGAAAATAAGGACATTACAAAGTGCATGAAGAAATGTATTTGTGTTAATCTCTATCCAATGTAGGTCAGCACAAAAAGATTCATAAAATATAAAGACAGATCCATTTATTTCCCTTAAAAGAATCAGCACAGGACGAGGAAGTTTGTTTGTGATACTGGCTGGAAGAAAAAAAGAAGAAAAAATACCATATATCTCTCTGCAGGAATTCAGGGAATCTTATTGCAATAGGTTATTTTTTTTTACCATTTATGTATTTTACTGAATTTGAGTCTACGAATACATGCAAGAATTCCTTTCTTAGCATTTTCAGTTAGCTGAAAAACAGAGCTCAAGTCATTAGGAAAGAAGAGCAAATTATCCTGGGACTTTAAAGTGTTTTTCTAGCTTTTGTTATCCATATCCTGTATGTTCTATAGCAAAATATATCTGGGCACTTTTCAGGATCTGTATCTTATTTCCCCATGAAGCCACATATTTTAGAAAGACAAGATAAATTACTTCTGTAATACCATAATATTGATTAATATTAACCAAAAATTTAGTCAGTTGATTTAATCAATTCCCAGAAATTGAAGCAGCAGGAAGATATCTTCAAGATTTAGTTTTTCAGTTGGGTTTTGTTTGGTTGGGTTTTTTTGTTTTGTTTTTAACATTCTTTTTCAAAATCTTAAATGCATAATGGTGATTAAGTACTTGCCACATTTCATTATTATAAAATCTTCAAGGTGAGGGAAGACAGGAGTTTGAGGAGAAATCACTGCCTAAAAGTTAGAAAAGATTCCTGTTCTCATACAGAAACAGAATGGAAAACTTTCTTTTTTTTAATCCTGAAATAGAAGAGCCCAAACTTCTATGCTAGAGACATTTACATAATAATAATTTTAGATAACATTTTAATTTCATAAAGATTACAAACCTTGAAAATACCACCCTATATTGGAAGTGATGACAGAATGTTGATTATAGTGTTGTGACTGTGACCTTGCAATTACTGATGCCACATACACCAGCTGTGATGAGTATCTATGAACACAAGTTGAGCTCCTGCCAGATTATGAGTAGGACATAGAATTTTGCAGTCCATACCAGTGTGCTACCTACTGAAAATTAAATATTTAGTCTTTCCTTTATCTTTTTGGGTTTTCCATGTTTTTTTGGGGGCTGAGTGGGTTTTTTTGGTGATTTTTTTTTTAATTTTTTGGTTGTGTGTTTGTGGGGCCTTTCTGTTGTTTGTTTATGTATAGTTTCTCCTAGTGATGAATTCAACTGTACCAAAAGGTAGAGTATTAAAATGGCAACCTATAGTTAAATTTACACGTATATGGGCAAGGATGTCTATGTAGCTGCATACATGTCTGCATACATGTCTTGGCACACTGTCAAGACTTTGGGTAGTGTCTATTCTTTGAAGCTGAGATAAATACTGATTTTTGAGAAGAGAGGAAATTGAAGTCATAAGCATTGACCCATATTAAAATGGCTGGATTGTAACTCCAGAATAAACTCCTCATGAGTGAATCATGAGTGAAGCTGGTTTTCAGTGTTTCAGAGAAAGGAGTCTGTAGTGTAGAAAATGAATGAGAAGGTTTTTCTATTTGGTGCTGTTTATTGAACAAGATGTGCATTCCCATTATGATTTACACATGATAAGCTGAAACAATGAGTCAGTTCTGAACTTGATGATTGCATTTATCCTAGCAGAACTATATCATCTTCTGAGCAGTTACTTGAAAGTTGAATTTGTACTATTGAAATGTTTCTTGTAGTAATATGAGTTCTTTAACATTTTGGGTCTTTTAGACATAAAAAAACCTGTTCTGCACACCAGGCAACTTCGAAAGTCAGAACAGTGTGCTTTTTATTGTCGATTTGTTTATTTGAGCTATTGTTTGTTTGTCTGCTTATGACAATTATTATTCTTGGAATGAATGAGCACTGAATACATTATATTCTAACCCTTAGAGCTTTAGACATCCTGAGTTTTATCTGTAAAGTTGCAAACAACCCAAATTTAAATATTGAACATTAAAAATAATCTAGCTTGACTGTTTAAATTACTTATGCATCTACAGTACATGCTCTCATGATTGTATTTCCTTGTAAAATATTACCATATGAAATCAAACAGACAATTAAAGTTCACAAATGTGGGGAAAATGTATTACCAACATGACATTGTAATTTAGTGACAGATACTGTATGGTAACATTGTAATGGCCCACAGCCAGTGAATTTTTCTGTGCAGATGGTCCCTGCACCTGCAAGCTATTGGAAGGTACCATGTTTTGAATGCTATGTTTAGATCTCATGAGAAGGCCTATTTTGAATGTTAATGCAATGCCCAGAAATTTTAGCTTGTAGCAATTATTTCTACTATGATGAGCCCAAGTTTTGTTTATTCCTCTATTAAAAAGTGATGATGGTAGAAACCTGTGTTGCTAAAAGAGTGAAGTTTTAACAGGCTATGATATGTGAGTAAAACAAACATATCAAATACTCCAGTGGTTTTTATATTTCACCATCACTGGCACTTGTTCATATTGGGTTCAACATGGATGTTACCTGCTATGCTACTGCTTCATACCAACTATTTGAACTCATTAGGCACAAATCTCAGTAGTTATATAATAGCATTCAAAGTGAGAAAACCATGTTTTTAAACATAATTAGAGTTTACAAAGTTATCACAATTATGAACTCCCATTTCAAGTCTATAAAATGTGTATTGACCTGTTTTATACTTATCTATGTCATCTAACTTCAATGAGAATGACCTATTTCATATATGATGCTTGTATAGTATCATAAATAGAGGAATTAGCAAAATTAGTAGCTAATCTTTCTTCTAACAGCCACATTTGACTGTGCTACTTCTAGCCATTTTTGCCTTTTTATGCCTTTCAGCCCACTTTTTCAAAAATGGGAATTAGAAAATTGCATATGTTGAAAAATAATTTGATAGAAGTTATTGAAGAATAGTTTTTAACCTTGCAATCAAATTTAGAACTTTTACATGTGAAAAATTACTACAAAGTATTCAAATGTGTTTTTTTTTCTTTTTCAAGTGGCAGCACATACTTTTAGAGATGTTTTCCTTCAGAGAACGATGCTTTTATACTGTTGAAACATTAAAAGCATATTATCAAATTTCTACACTTTAAAAATGATTATAAGTTTATTCCAGAGTACTTTGAAAATGTATTCAGTTCAATGTTGATTATAATTCTCTCTTTGAATTAAATATGTTTTATTCATATATTGTAAACTTCGTGGAAATGAGAGATCTTAAGTGGGCAGACAGGAGGATTTTTAGTACTATCATGATTTTCATTTCCTCAGCAAAGAATGCAACTGCAGTTTTTGAAATCATTAGCAAGACCATATGCCTTCATTCTGGATTGGGAACGGCATTCATTATCCAAAGATCAACTGGAAAACCCAGCAGAACCCAAAGAGGGGAGAAAAAAATCGCAACCACTGAAAATCATTTGTCTCAGATCCAAAACACAATAGCCTGAGCTTTCTTTTCTGGATCAAAAGTCACAGAAAAAAAGAACTAGGGCAATAAGGGTTCTGAAGAATTTGAGGAGGTCTTGCTACTCTCAGCCAGACCAAATATCTTTTGAACTGGCAGTAGTGCTTGTAGGAGAGATTCCTGAGAGAACATAAACACATAGATAGCATTTAAGAAGCAGCAGCAAAATTGGTGATGCATTATCTCTGAAAGGTTTTTAAGCTATTATTATAGACTAGATATCTCACCGAGCTGAATTTTGTGAGGTATATTCCAAAGGTCTGGAAACCTTGGTGCAAATCAGAAACTCTGCTGCTCATCGTCCACGCTATTTGCTGCACAAAGAAGTCATTAAGAGTTTGGTCTTGTCAATGACAAAAAGCAGACAGGTAGATAGATTTTAGCTCTAGAATCATATGAACAAACGTATGTATGATCAAGTGATATAGAAAGCAACCAGATCAGTGTCGACCAGATGGAAAATACAACCTCAACACCTACCCAGAGGGCAGCCTTCACACATCCATGTTGTCAGAGGCATTCGTGTATGGAACACAAGGTTTAACAAGGCAGGAAAATTATGCTAAATCACAGCAGATTAACCTGCCTAGACCCAATTAGAGGACAAACTCATAACTGTTTAACATTTGCATACAAGTGCACTGACATAAAGGTAAGAAATGAGAAGGTCGCACCTGAAGATTTGAGCCAATATGTTTTGGTTCTCAAGGTTAAGTACATAGCCAATTTCTTAATCAATGCATGGGGTTTTTATTAACTTCAAGTTAGATAAACAGAATTACACAGTTTTCTGTAGTTTGACTACTATGCTATTTCTTAGGTTTTTGGAGGACAACAGAAGTACCCTAGTCTATTCTTCGATCAGAGTTTATTATGATTAAGAGCAAGTGGTTATACCCTTCAGAATGCTGAACAAGAAACATGTCAGTTTGTGTCATTTATCATTTCTTTGCTTTAATTTGTGTTGTTTATTGTGGTGCTATAGATTAGCAGAAGGATTGAAGTCCTGTTATGCTTCTAAATCCAAATTCTATTTTCAGACTTCACATAGTTACAGTTTTTTGCCTTTTAGACACTTGTTTACATTCATGTATGATAAGAAATATTGACAGTGTAGATATTTTTGAGTTGTAAGTAAAGGGCAGTAGAATAGTCCTGTTGAGTGCTGGTAATTTGGGTCCGTTATCTTTTTTTTTTTTCTTCTTTTTTTTTTTTATTTTTTTTCTTACAGTTAAAATCGAATTTTAATTGATTTAACTGCAACTCGGTGTAGATCAACTAGTGTTCATTGCAGTCAGCAGCCTTGTATAGTCTCTGGTGAGAGCAGAATAACAGTTTCTATCAACATCAATCTTCAAAACCAAAGTTTGCAGGTGGAGTTTAGACCAATGACTGCAGATGAACTTTCTGTGTGCAAAAATAAATGTAATGATGTTAAAATCAAGAAAAAATGTACCTAAGACTCTCATTCATGAAACAGGATTGAAAACTCAGCTGTGGTTTTCAAAACCTACTCACAAAAGTGCATTTAGGCACACTTATTTTTAATAATGAAATTGCAAACAGGTTGGGACATTTGAGTTTATCTTTGTAACTGACTGAGATACAGCCAAAATTTAATTGCACCTAGTTTGGATTTTCCATGCATTTTAATTTTTCATTTATTTCAATCTCCCAGTCAGTAGCCTTCAACAAATTTAGTGATAGGTTATATTATTTCTGACCTTATAACACCATAATTTATATTGTGAATCTCTGAGTTGTAACAGAGGCATTTTGCTTTTAAAAAAGAGGAAAATCAGCTAAAATTTATTGATTCATAGTTGATTTTAAAAAATAGGAGTTAATGCTATTCTTAGGAGTATATATTATGATGCATGAAAGATCAAAGGAAGAAAATATTCCTTTTTTTTTTACTATTATTTCTGATCACAGTGATTGCTGAAAAAAAAAACTGATAAAGAGAAGGGAGAGAGCCATTTGCAAATATTGTGCTGTTTTTTTCCCTCCTGCCCCTCAAATGCATGGCAAGAAATGATGCCATAATGCAAGTGCTATGCCCTTTAGTCCTCTCTTTTCTGTGTAGTCCTGGCAAAGAGGGGAGCCAAGTGGGATGCCAAGGAAAAGATGTTGCAGAACTTTCCAGTCAGAACACAGTTTCAGTGTGGTTGCCTGCACTTTGTACTAACTACTAGAACTGGTGAGGAATTTTCTGCAAGAATGATTTTGCCATGTAGAACATACTTCCAGTGTGGTATAAAAGCTATAAATATTTTCAATTAGAACCACCTTTTTCAAATAAAAATAGCGATGGAAACAGGCAAGTCATAGTGACAAGGCAAACAGTCAGGAATGAGATTGAGTGACAGGGAAATGTATGAGAGAAAACAGAAAGGCTGAATGGCCCAAATTTTCATTACTTAACTTGGCTTCCTGGCTAAGCCTGAAAATCAGTTCATTTTGTAACTCTGAATGTCCAGCTTTCAAAAGACCATTTTTCAAAGGCACTAATCAAAATTAATCTGTTTCCATAAAACAAGACAGAATTCTGTGATTCCAAAGAAATCCAGAACTAGAATTTTTGAGAAATTGTTATTTCTAACACGATGAGGAAAAGACTCTATTTCTTTTCCATCCAAAAATTTTGACACTTTTTTATTGAAAAGGAATTCTGTTCCTGTAATCTTCTGCACAGATATATCTATGTAGTCCTTCAAACAAGTGCAACGCTATGCAGCCCTCTGAGGCAATGGCAGACAAGCTCACTAAAGCACCAGAAATTTTACTGCTACCTTCACCCAGGCCATTGTAGATTATTATTCAAAATATCTTTCCTTGTAGAAGCCTACACTACTTCACAGTGGAGCAACTCTTTTGAGATACACCATGTAAATTTATACAACATTGGTTTGTTCCATTTTGAAGCCTTTGGGACAAGCAAGAATTTTAGAAAGATACCTTAGAGTTGTAAACATAAGGTTGAGAGGACTTGATGTTGATATTTGCTACTAGCCCACGTTCTGGTATTTATTGGTTATAACATACTTGTGGGCTTATTGAACCCTGACAAAATAGAAGGGAAAATTCAGACCACAGCTGAAATTGTTAAGAATTTGTTTCATATCGCTGCAGCTATGCTACAAAGTAGGGTAAATATACAAGGGTTACATGCCAACAAAACTATCTTGTGTATTTGAAACTATCTAGTTTGATAATGCACTGAAAAGTATGGCAAATTAGTCAATATCAAGGCTGCTGCTGTAGGTAAGATGCTTTTGATACCTAAACTACATTATTTATTGGTTATCCTGTGTATCTCTATATATCTCTGCCTCTTTAGAAAAGATAACAGCTCAGCTAAAAAAGTTACCAAAGATCTGATGATGATGTTGGCAAGAAGTAGTGCAACGTCAGGTCTTAATTTTTTCATTCCAAGCTTTTGGATAAGCAACTTCTGAATGTTCACTCCTTCTTTTTTTTTTTTTAATTTAATCTCCATTAAAAAAATTGTGATGCTTCCGTTACCTTCTGGTAGGTTTTTGTATGCCATTGCTTTAATCAGTGGCTTCTATTTCCTGGCTTGTCAGTATAATGCTAATGTAATTAAAGATATTCATCCTTGCAAAATATATGCTGTAATATTAATGTGTCTAATTGTAACAAACACTAGGAAGTATCTTACATCAGAAAAGCAGAAGGGATTATGAAAAAGGTGCAAAAGAGAAGAAAATAAAAAATGTAAACAGCTGTTCACACCAGGATATTTTCTGCTTTTCTACTTCAGAAGTAAATAATACAGCCTGATATAGAGGTTTCACTGTAAAGTCAGACAACTTAAGCTTAGGAATCCATAGATTTTTTACATAACAATTCAGATGACTCTTTGCATTAGCTTACTTAAAATAAATGTTTGATACCATTCTATAATAATGCTTCACACCTGGAGTAATTTTCCTTTGGTTTTCCTACCTGAAGATAACATTTTAAATTATAACTTCCAAATGAAATTTAATTAAACAGAGATATAATTTGAAAATGTTTAATAATCAGCTGAATATAGATATATATTTGCAACAATGGTTCAGTTATGAATTCAGTAAGCAAAATGTTTTTCTGGTAATATTAGAGATATGAAGCAATACCTCAATCTGTGTAACTTTCCAACACATGATTGAAAATAGGAAATATAGAGTAGAGAGACTCAAATTTTCTTCATTTTATAATTGTAATGAGCTTTACAGTGAGATTTATTAGCCAATTAGTTGCCCTTCAAGATGAAAGGGACTATAAATCTCTGTACCTACCTGTTTGTAATGTGGCTTCTCTGAAGCACATAAGTGGAAATAGTATAGGTGCCTCCTATGGAAGCAAAATAGTATAAATATGCAGATCCTCTCAGATCTTTAAATTTCATAGAATCATAGAAAAGTTCAGGTTGAAAGGGGCCTTTAAATGTCATCAAGTTCAACTCCACTGCAATGAGCAGGGATATTTTCAACTAATTCAGATTTCACCTAGTTACATATTCTAAAACAGTAGTCTTGCACATGATGGTTTAAAAGAACAGAGACATTTCAATGTTCATGTATTAAAAAAAAAGACCCTTAGGACGTTAATACAGAAATATATAAAAAGTTAATTTCCAGAAGTGCAGGGCAATAAAAACAAGAACTGTCCAAACTTTCTTTATTAATAATTAAAGAAGTGTGTATATGTGAAGTGCTTTTTAAGTAATGAGTGTTAGTTATAAATATTTAACAGTTGCACTTATGAAATATGCCCTAAATTATGTCCAAATGTTAACAAGCATGCCTTATACTTGACAGAACAATGAAGCCCATAAATATTTCAGAAGTGTGTGTCTGACAGGAGGAAGCTGAGAAGATGCATCCTGCTTTTTGTTTTCTGACACTGCAATCCTCAGGTCTGTGCTCTTTGAGCTTAATACGAACAAAGACCTTCCTAGCCAAAGCCAATATCAGAGCCAGTAGTAGATCTCCTCTGGAGTTTGTTATCAGGCAAGTACAAGTTGCCTCACCAAAATCATGGGGCAAGAAATTCAAAGCACATAAGCAATGGCTCAATCCATCCTCATGCTGACTGCCCTCTGTGTGTTTATCTTTATCAGGAATAAAGTTCATAGGAAGTTCACAGGATGTTGGCTTCCTATTCTCTTCAAGAGGGAATTAATTGATTGTCCTCAGGAGGTGCTCAGCATCTGTTGCAACAATGTCTTGAAAAATTACATGCCAAGAAAAAAATAAAAATAAGCATTCTAATACACTAGGAGATAACTGATAACATTACAATTGTAATTAGAACAGTTAGTGATGGAAGAAAAAATAGAGGGAAAAATAGACAAGATAAATTCTACACTTATCTCTTAATGTTGCACCTTGAAAAAACTGAGGTGTTTGGAACAAGTTTTGTCCTTTATAATGTTATTTTAATATAGACAGAAAATCTGAAGAAACTAATATGACCTATTTAGAGAAGAACAGAGTGAAGACTTCAGGAGAAAACTCCTGTTATGATGTTGAATAATATCTTTTCTAACCTTCTCTCCTGAAACTTTTCTATCTGAAAAAACAGAGAAATTTCTCCTGAGAAATCTCTGAGAACTGTTAGACTTGTGTGTTTGCTGACAAAGGTGACACTATAAATGGATAAGGTTTTGGGTAATGCTAGAGAAATAATTTGCATGGAGGAATGAAGTTCAAAGTAAGAGTGTTGTATTTATCTTCAGGGAGATGTTCTGAGTTTTCCTAAGTTTTTTTCTGGCAGAAAATCTCAGCTTTACAATAGTCAATGATCCCTTCTATCACTATGAGAATAAAGCCAGAATTTCACCCAAGGAGTATAGAACAGTTAGAATATTCAGTGTATTCTGCCAAAAGGTTATTTTCAAAGACTTCAACTTCCTTTTCTTTCTCTCTCTGTAATGGTTCCCACAGAGCCTACAGCAGATATTTGGGTGTAAAAACCCTCTAAAAGGTGATCCTTTCCCCTATGAAAATATCAAACTTAATTGCTTTATGAAAGGCCTGTAGGGCTTCCACCTCTATTCACCTAGGCCTCCCACTACCAGAAAATAGTGCTTTGATCTGTTCAGTTCCCTCACTGCATTACACTGAATTTCTAAAAGCATTTCTTCTTACCCCAATCCTCCCTCCCCCCATCACTGGTTTTCCATTTGAATTGTGAGTTGTATTAGCATATTCTTTATAACCTTTTCAGTAGTACTGTACATATCTTATCCAAATGGAACTCCTGCAGCTCACAGATAACAGTAAATGCTGATGAAAGTTCCAAATACAGATTCCAAAGTACTTCTTGATATGATCAGACTGGGTCTATCCTTTTCTGAAATGCAGGACCCTGAAAGAAGTGAAGCTCATGCCTCATCAAAGGCTGAAGAAATAGTCACAGAGCAGTACAGAGGATCAGAAGATATTTACATACACAGTTAATATTTTTTAGAACTTTTTCATGTGATCGGAGTTGTCATGATGAGATATTAAGGATATGCAATATATACTCAACCTGGACAATTGATACATTTTAGTAATTAACATTATGCTTCAGCACACATAGTAGTTCAATTACATTATGTATGTAAAATTTTCATCTCTTATATACTATAAATCTGGAACGCACATGGACTATGGAAAATTTTTACTGTCTTTCATGTCCTTACCTGCTTTCCAAAAGTAAATGTAGGTCATAAAACCTAACCAGGAGGATTACAGAATCCTTGAATCATTGTTAGAAAGGACCTCCAAGGTCAGTCATCAAATCTAACATTTAAGCAAACACCACCATGCAAACTAAGCTATAGCCCTGTGACATTTTGAGTAATTTCTTCAAGACTTCCAGGAATCATGACGACCCCCCAAAGTGCTATGGATGGTTGTTCTGACACAAATGCAGGATCTGCCACTCTGTCTTATTCAACACCATTATGAATTTTTGCCTGATATTTGTTATTCTGGAAGTAAAATAAGTTCTTAGTGCAAGAAAAATCTTCAGATAATGCAAGATTATATTTTTTTATATCACTATTTTATAGTTCTATTATGTACATTACAGCTAAACCAGTAATTTTAGTGCCTGTTTTCATCTCTCAGTTTCCAAGGTCTAGTCAAAGGACTGAGTTTTGTGTTTATTACCAATCCCATATTTTTCTAAAAAATTAGGAAAAAAACAAACAAAACAGAATTGAAAGGAACAGCTTAATGGTCAGCCATAAACATCACTATGTTTTGCACAACAGAATTTTTGTTTGAACACATTATATTTTCAGAAAGAGCATCTTCTGCATTCAACTTGGCATTACATGCATAATTAATTAGCTAGCTCAAAACTCCCAACAAATTTATGGATGATGTCAAACAAACCCTAACCAAGCAAACTGCAACAACTCTATTTTTCCATAATTCCATACTTTTGCATAAAAAAAACAAAAAAAAACCCAGCACATGTTGAATTTGTAGTGTGTTGGAGCAAAACAATATTTTCTTGTCATGGTATGAGAGACAGAAGTGTTATGGTTAATTGCTTAAAGTTTTTATGAAGGACTTTTTGCTCATTATAGCAAACCTGGATAAAGAAGCTGCAACCACTAAAGCCTACTCCTTGAATATGCCTTCTGACTTGAGCTTTGGACTGTGAATTAAGACGATTAATGGAACTTGAGATAAATGTGACACTATTGTCCAATTATCTCAGGTCTAGGGAGAAGTAAACAAAGCTAAGGGAGAAGAATGTCTTTTCAAAGAAAGCCAGACCCACAAAACAGACCTATATTTGGGTTGTTTTATTACTGATTTGCAAAGCCAGCATTCCACATCAGACTATGTGGCATTTTACTAATGCTGATATGACCAACATTTTCAACTAATTGACGTAAAAATTATTGTAATATAAACTTTTCTAATCTGGACATTGATCTTTTATAGTGTAGCTAATGTCAATTTTTTTCCCCATTTGTCTCAGCTTTCTTTTTGTTCAGCCAATTCTTTGTCCATTGAACAGTTCACCCTTCAAACCCATCTCTTTCCAACTTTGCAATAAGGAAGTTGTGCAGAACTGTGTCAAAGGCCTTACAGAAGTGTAGGTAGATGACATTGGTCAGTCTTCCTTTGTTGACTGGCGAAGTTCTCCTACCTACCTCAGAATATGGTTCTGTTGGACAAAAGAAATATCACTCTGCCCAAAATTACTTTGGCCTCAGTATTCATTTACAAGCTAAACACCATCAGCAAGCGATTGATAGTTACAACCTGTGTGGACTCCCTATAAGTAGTGTATGATTAAGCTAAATTTACATGTATACTTATGGTTCAGGAGAAAAAATGTCTGAGATAGCTTTTTTGTATGGTTACAGTCCTTCTGTTATGGTTTTACTTTGGCCAGAGATAAAAGTAAAAAGAGACTCCATGTAACCTGTTGTAAAAAAGACAGGCTTAGAACATATCAAGAGGATTTTAATGGTATTAATTTATGTGAAGGCTCTGTCCATTTGACTTTACTGTTTCAACTGTCAGTGAGTGATTCTGTTTACTTTCCTATTTTAGGATTTGTTCTTCACCTAAACTAGATTCTCCTTCTTCCCTTTTTCCCTTTTTCCCATGAGAAATGTTGATATCCCATGTTTCACCAGCCAACAGTAACTCTTGTAGATATACACCCCTGTGGCCTTTGACATGGTTTGCTTAAACAGCAGAGCAAATAATTGAAACTAGTTACCTTGAAACCAGCTGAGATTTCAGGAAGCCTGAAAAAAAGAGCAGATTTGTAGCTGAATGCTTTCCAAGCAATCTGTTTAGTTCTGCATGTGCTTCAACTCAATTTCATGGTAATTTCATAAGGAGGTTTTATTTTAATCCAGTGTGCCACAGAGCTGAGACTTTTACCTTTTTATTTAAGTAATACAGTTGGAACATCTTTTATGCTAGTTTAGTTAGTAATATGAATTATTGTTGCATCACATCTTCAAATTTTTTGTGTTTTAAATATCTCTCAATAGCTTCCCAATTAGTTTCCGCCCCAATACATTGCAGTTAGCAATGTATTTAAAGTCATCCATTTAATTCAAGTGTTTTTCCTCCTACCTTGTTTCTGTTGGGTTTTTATCCCCAAATATTAATTTGAGATATGCATCCACTTAACTAATGAGAGATGACTAATGTAAGGTAGAAATAAATTGACCAGTGGGGCTGAGGTCAAAACCTTGGAGAAAATATTTTTATATTATAATGACTTCTTAGCAATTGAAAGATGACTATTTGAAATTCAGGTTATAGTGGCAAATTCCAAAGATAAATTATAGAAGTATCTCAAAGGAGTTTGCTTTCTCTCTGAATCGCTCTATTGTTCGTGTTTTAAAAGGAACAATATTTGTTGAGCAGGGGAAACAAAAACAAAAAAAGTGAATCTACAGATTAATGAAGAAAAAAAGGAAGAGTACAAAATTGTTTAATTGTATCACATTATTCACAGTAATTTTTAAAGTAAAAGGAAAAAAAGAACATTTTTTACAGACAAAATAGATGCATGTATATTGAACAGCACTTTTAGACCTCTAGGCCCTGAGCATTTATAGAATATACTTATATTGTCCACTGCACATAGATAATGGTTTTCTGCTAGAAAAGATTTAACTTCTCTGTAGACAAAAAGAAAAAAAAGTCTATCATTAATATGTAAAGACTGTATTTTTATTCAGTATATTAATGGCCTTTGAATATTAAGGTTCTTCTATATCAGTGGAAAAAGGTAAAGCATATTTCCTTTCCCATTTTGTCTGGTTGTGATTCAGGATTGAGGCCTTGGCTGAAAGTCAAGCTAGATATTACAGACTTTATATATTCTCTCAACTTTTTGTTTACATCTTTGCTCTATATCAAGATGGATCCTCAGTATTGCTCAGTTGTTAACCTGCTACCTTTGCCAAAACTCAGAATGGGTTTTTTTGCTTGCCTTCCTTCTGTTTGTATTCCACATATTTGTATAGGAAAAATTAGACTGAACCATTTTATTCACATGCATATAAAGTTTGCTTAATTTTTCTCTCTTTAAGAAATCAGCCATTCATCTTACTGTCACTGCAGCATTTTCACTGTTGAGGATGTTTTTGGTTTTCTCCTTTTTTTTTCAAGAAAGGCTGTTAAGGTAACTCAGATCTTAACCAGTTCCAGGAATGTCTCTATTAAGTTCTAACCAAATATCTGTAAAAATCTACTCCATAAACAAAATTCAGTCTAAATACACCAGGAAGGACAAATGCATATTTGTCCAGGTATCACTTGGTACTTAAATGAACAAAGAGATTTTTGGAAGAAGACCCTCCTCAGACAGTTCAGTTTATCAAAATGCATAAGGGCTTTTTGAAGTACAGTTGTGTTATCATATGCCCAGAAAAAATGGAGAAGGACTTCATATTTCACATGAACCTAAAACATAATCTGTTACAAATATTAGTTTAAAAAAAAAACAAAACGGTCTGCCTTACATGGTTCCTGTTACATCATGAACTTTGCCTCCCTTCCAGGGTTTAAACCTTGTTTCACAATACAAACTGCAAAAGTTTCCATCAACCATTATGGAAAAGCTATGGGGAAAATAAATATCAGGGGGACATAGCTGAAGATATGTAAAAGTGTAGCTCAAATAAAAAATATGACATCCTATAATCTGATGTTGATATACAATTTATCAATAGCACTGAGGCAAGATACAGCAATAGCTTCCATTGTCCATTCCCCACCCTTTTTTCCTATAAAGGGAATTGTTCTCCAGGGCATCAACTGAAATCATGTACAAAAGAAATGAGGTTAGTATTATTAATTTACTTTCTCCACAACTGAATAGCCATAGCTTTATTCTCTTATTCCCCTTGGCACTACTTTGTTCCATTCTTTAATAACAGCAAATGTGAAAAATCAGGATTTGTTCTATTCAGCTTCATTTCACTTTGAGTGCTGTAGGAAGATGAGATTTGAAATTGTTCACTGTAATGTATACAATATCTGGTGGATTCACTTTACTGATGATGCAGTATCATTTCAGAATTTTCACTTCAGGATGCATACTTTTATTAGAGCATTAACTCTTGAACTCTTCACTCTTTCAGAGTGGCATCAAGCAAAATCAAAGGAAAACATGGAAGGAGAATTCCTCTTCAGATAATTTTGTTCTCAGTGTACATACATCTTGTCCAAAAGGGAGAAGAGAGGAGAGGAGAGGAGAGGAGTGGAGAGGAGAGGAGAGGAGAGGAGAGGACAGGACAGGACAGGACAGGACAGGACAGGACAGGAGAGAGGATTTGATGATGAGGAAGAGGAAAGAAATATTGGTCCTTTCTCGCAATAGATCTATTTCATATCTGCTGACACAGGGTTTGAATTTCTGCCTCTGATACAAATGAATAAATAATTTGCCTTCTCAGAATTTGCAATATGATAAATTAACATGTAAATTAATTAGATTTTAAAATATTCATTGTGAAATAACAACAACTAAACCAACAAAATGAAATTAAACTCTGATAAAGAGAGGTATCTGGGATAAAATCAAACTGATTTTTCTTTCATTTAAAAAACTGGGATATGAAGTGTGCCACTTTTAAATATACCCAAAATAATTTCCTTCTCTTTGGAACATTTGAACTGCTTTTGAGAAACATGAAAAAAGGGAAATTGGAAAAGAAATTCTGCTTTCCCAAAGCAAAGGATCAGGTACCCGAAAAAAATCAAAAAAAGACCATGTGAAGATCAATGAATATAGAGGTATTCACTAAGCTGCGAGAGAACTGTTTTTCATCATTCTTCTTACCTGATTTTCAGTGTGGTTGAAAAGGTAGCGTTTCTATCTCATAAATTAATAGGCTGATCACAGATTAAAAATATCCAGGATTGTTTGGTCTGTTGATCATGCTGTTCCATTAAGGAGCTGAATGTCCTTTGGGATTGGTACCAGTTGTATTCTTCTTTTAGGTAGATGACTTTAGGTGATTGAGCATTCCCTACCCCACTTCACAATGCTGGAAGAAGTTCTAATTTTCTGAAATGGTGTCCCTGGGTGTTTCCATTCACTCCCGTGGAAACTTTTGACAATGGATCCTAGGGAAACTCAAGGCAGAAAAGCAGAAACAGGTATGAAGAAAAAAAAAATTAGGGAACAAATATATTTTTTCTTATTTCTCTGAATTTTCAGGTCCAGAACAATTTTCAATAGTTTGCAAGTTCTACTTGCTGCAGAGAGAGACATTGTGTTTCTTTTTCTGGTGGTATCAGTGAGGCGATGCCTAAAAGTTTCTAGAACAAATACCTTGGGTAGTGCCTGAAGAAAAAAGCCTTACTGTTTGCTAAGATATTATTTAGTGTGAACTCAAGAAAATTTTCGTTGAATTCTCATTTAGTCCTTCTTTACACCTAAATAGTGGAGAGAAGTAAACAATTTTTTTGTATTTAGCATGTGCTATTTGGACTCAGGCTTACTTTAGGAAGATAGAAATATCTGTAAAATCCCTGAAAAGCTTCTTCTGACTACAGATCACAAATTGAAGGTACTGCTAGTCTTTTTTAAGGCAAATTGCAGTCTCCTGAGCATACCAAGTAGCTCCAAATAAGCAAGAGCTGAGGCTTGGGAAGAGAACACAGCTGTGTATAGTCATGGAAAACAGGACATAAAGAATTTCCATCCAGAGTAAGAGGAATACATAAAGAGAAGGACAGGAGTAGTTGGTTTGGTTTTGTTTTTTTTTTCCGAAAGAACCACGAAATCTGTAAAAAGTCCCTAAAAGAATGAAAAGATCTCTAGAGTATGTAGTCCCCTGAGGACTATAGAGACTCTCTTCTCTCTAAAAAAGCCAGTCTAAATCACCAGAGATCTGTACGTGGTGGAAGCCGTTTTCACAAAGATTTTTCGGTAAGATGATGATTCATTATTTCAGAACTGAGTGTTACACTAAGCTGTAAGAATATGGACTTCCAATGAGTGTGCAGCAGTAAGATCGTTATATAAGGATGACCTCCATTAAGGACATAGATGCCTTTCCACTCACCTCATGGATGACAACATAAGTCTGAAACTTGAAGTAAATTCTAATTTTTGAAATTACTTGTATAAACCATTTTTTGTTGTATCAAAATTTATATGTAAATGAATGTGCTTTAATAATTAATTTTACAGTTTGTCTACTACTAATTTTTTGTAAAAGGTTTTAAATCCATTCCGGAGTGAAGCCAAGTTTATAAACATCATATTTTGCAAAAGACAATTCTGAGTTTCAACTGCAAACACATGTATAGTCAATTTTGTGATTTCCTTATTTGCAGTGATTTCTTATGAATTTTGAGTTGTAATGAAAGGCCTGGATTTTGTGATCAGGAACACTAGTATAAAATCAGTAAGGCAAATGTATACAATTAAAACTTTTCATCTTATTGACTCCAATCTTTCTTTTCTGTATTTATTATTTGGTTTGAGATTTAATGATGCTTAAGTATAACATCTTCTTAGTCACATAGCATTTTATAATACATAATTGTCTGATAATTTCTTAGCAAATGTTTAATTTGCACAGTTCAATAATGGGTAATAATTTATTTAATCATAAAATGTTTATTTTAAAAATTAAGTAAATGCACTGTGATTATACAGCTATCACTTTAATTTAATAAATGCAATACACATACTGATAAGTATATGTTATTCCTTTAAATGCTGTATCTGGTAGTATGAGAGGCTTATATGTGTGTATGCGTGTATAAATATATATATAGAATCATAATATTTTCATAAATTTGTCAACATAATGAAATCATACGTGAGAAGGAAAAAAACTTTGAAAGGTAGCACTCTCTAGTGGCAGTCGTATTTTTAAATATTTAAATTTTAAAATTTGATTTTTTCTTTGCTTTTCAAACCTTATAAAACCAGTCCAGAAAAGGACAACAAGAAAAACCTTTTTGCAGTTATTTCACATAAAGTTCTATCAATGCATATAAGGGAGAGATTATAATTGCTGTGATTTATAGCAAAATGGAAATTGACGTTCAAATGGAAAGACATATCATGAAATGTATAAATTTCCACTTAGAAATTCTATTACTGTCCCTAATCAATGCTCAGTTTTAATTTCACAGTTTTCTGCTTAACTAGATGATGTCTTTTTCCAGAGAATATCTTCCATGATGCTTGGACTTCTTACTAAACAATTCTTCTCTCATTTGTATGTAAGCTGACAAATTATTATAATTTTTTTTAAAAAGTATTTTAGTTGTTTGTTGGGTTTTTTTTAGAAAAAAATGGCAACACCCCCCCCTTCTCCCCAAATATTGCATGTAGCTTCATACAGTTTGTTTTCTTTACCTAACTTCAATTTTGCTTTTGGCAGATTTTTGAGCAATCTTCCTTTGAACTGTCTGCAGGAATTTTCTTAATCAGGGCACAGTATACTGTATATGAAATTGAAATAGTGTGTATTTCTGTGTAAGAAAATATAAGTCAGGGGTGCTAAGAATGGGTAACCCAATATGGTAATACATAAGTTTTAAAATTCAAGATGTCAAAAGTGTTGTTAGAGAAGCAGCTGGGTCTAGACAGCAACTTTAATAGAGCTATTAAAGCTGTCAGTTCCAGACCCTATAGATGGAAAACTGTTTTCATTTTTTACTTTAAAAGTCAGTTGGATCTACTGCAGAAGTCCCATTTCTACTGTTCTAAGTAGAAATGGGATCTCAGTGAAGATCTGATTTATTTCTCTGGCTACGGGTTGAAAGAAGATTTCTTGGAAAGGAAGACGGCAAAAGAAATAGCAAAGTGAGCAGCAGAAATACTCTACAGTACTTGCAGAGCAAACTGTTTATTGGTGCCTTAGTTTAGGAGTAAAAGTACAAAACTTCAGGCTATTTTCTTCCTGAAATATTCAAAACAAATGTCATGGTCTTTAAGGATCCCAGTGCAAGCACATTTGCAAGTAAAATCTCCTCTATAGGCATAAAATAATGTTTTAAAGTCTAAAACAATTTAAATGATTGTTCTTTTGGCTCTCAGGAGCAATTTTTAAGGTGTTCCATCCCCTCCAAACATAAGGAGAACTTATGACTATAAGGGATCTATGGAGTAATTGCCTATTCCATTGTAAAGCAAGGCAGCATGCATAAATATATAAATATCTATAGAACAAATTGTGTGGGTTTGTTCTTTCTGATTTTATCCTTTTTAGACATCTTCAAATTCTCCCTAACAAATATTTCAGTATGTGGTCTAATTTCCATCTGTGTTTCTTCAAAGTGAATTTATACCCAAGTACAGGTCTTACTGCGTGATGAAATGGCCTGGAACACTGAACCAGACCCTTCTCTACCCATAAGATGAGTTATACTGTTATTTATCACTTTTATGTATTACAGGCACTTCACTCTGACACTTGCATTCTGTTCTAAATTAGTTTTATCCATATGTTATTAGGAGTGTGACTTGTCAGACTTCTACAATTGCTAGAATTGGAAATTATGAGAAGAGAGATTATATTATTATATCTTTAGAGATATTTATGTTATTTTTGGCAATGCCCCTTAAAATTTAGATAAGGATTTCATGTGATTAAGGTTGGAAAAGGCCTCTCAAGGTCATCTAGTCCAATCTCTCCTTGTGCTTCTTTTTTATGGTTTTATCTTATAGCTTCTTACGTTATGCAGAAAAATCCAGCAATCATGAGTTCATTATTTAGCTCTGCTTCTACTCTCAATGCAGATGCAGTGCAAGAGTCACATGCAAACCCAAATTTTGTGTGTGACTCATTTTTTCTCCAGCCTTGCAATGAAGATGTATTATGTTATCATAATAAATGGATGATAGCACACTTTTTATAAGAAATTTTCTGTTATTTATTCCTTTATTAAGAACATTTCTCTGCAGAAGAAGAGTCTTTCTTTAGTTCTTAAACATCTTTCTTGTCAGATTGAATTGAGTGAAACGTCACACAGTCAAATGCATACATACTGTCTTGGTTAAGTCTCCTTTGTGTCCATCCCTCCGGGGTGATTATTTCTGCAGTCCTAATGCACAGATGAAAAGCTGTTTTGAGTAACATCCAAGATAACCTGCTGTGTGCTGTGTGAGACCCATATACTAAGTTGGTTAATAATGAAGGCAAAGCTCATCGGTTTTGACAGACAGAACACTGAGACTCCTAGGGATGAAGTACTTAAAGGATCCTGCGATGCTTTTACTATACCAGTGGGGGGTTGTGTAATTTTTGTAAAGATTTTTTCTGGGGGGTTGGTTGGGTTTGGTTATTTTTGTTAGGTTTGTGCTAGTATGACAATGTTTGGGGATATTTTTAGTAAAAGAAAAAAAAAAGTTTGCATAGAACCTTAAACTTGTAGTTGTATGCATTATTGTCACACAGTGAAAGTAATAATTTCATAAAACGGCCAGTTCAAATCACTCAAAAGTTTCAATAACCTTCAGAAACTGATACTCTGTTATACTCTACTTAATTTTATCACTAAGTGAAGTATTTAAATAATTAGACTTTTCATAAAGTGACTAGCATTATTGTAAGTATGTGGTGGAACCTTGTAATACAGTGTTTTGCATTACTTAACTAACTACAGAATATGTAATATAATAACTAATTAGTTTTTAACCTTAGCAGTTGTCTTATGTCAGAACATAAAGATTAATTAAATAGAGAAGAAAATGCTCATATTTTCTATTTGTAAGTCTTAAGACAAATAGACTACAAAGGGGACAAATCCTGAAGCTACAGGTTTTTTTTAACACATTCAAGACAGAAAAGTCAAAAGAAAGTTTTTCAGTACTGTTTACTCATCCCAGAACTAACTATTGCTTAAGATTGATCGAACATTTTTAATTAGTTCAGAGAATAATGGCAGAAAAAGTATTTTAAGCGTGCAAATTTCATAATTGTAAAATAAGAGCATTATGTTACTGTTGGCAATATTGAAAAGAAAAAAAGAAAAGAAACCAACATTGTAAATTAAAATCAGGATTGAAAATAATTTGCTAACAAAACAGTTCTTGAGCATATTCTACCTTCTAGCTATCATAGATTCTTTAAGTTACAGCACTACATTGAAGGGATTTTAAACTTCTATGATATTAAACTGAAGTAGTCACAGTTCAAGAAAGCACCTACCTCATGGTGTATCAACATACTATATCAGCAATATATTTTCAAGAAAACATATTTAGCTACAGAAAAGTAACTTTTGACTTTAGTATGGGTCTAGTTTAAAATATAATGCACAAATATCAAGAGGAGGCTATGGAGGTCTCCTATGTTTCTGTCTGCTAAAGCAGAAAAATATGGTCTAATGTAAGTAATGATTGCTCGTTATTACAGCAAATTGATTATTTTGATAATTTTTCTGTGGAATAAGACAACTTAGAGCGCAAAACTGAACTAGAATTTGTGTCTGATTTCTTGTATCTGAATGAAGAACAAAAATACATCTTCATTTTTAATGTCCTTTCATGTCAACAAATGACAATAAAATGGAATTTGCCAGTAAAGTCACCTGAAAACTAAATCTTTTATGACTTTATTATCCATCTATTACATTGGCAACGAAATTCCAAGGCCAGAATTCTGTGATGCACATCAAGGACCCAATAAAATATATGCTGAGGTGACAATATTCATAAGCTGGCTTCTAAGAATTTGTTTTGACAACCTTATCAGTGCTCTTCATTGCTCTGAAACAAACTATGCCACATGCCACTTTGCTTTTACAGGAGAAATAAGGAAAAACCTGCCCTGATTGCTTTAGCTTTGTGACAATAATACATATAAGTACAAATTTAAGATACCATGGGAACTTTTCCCCTTTTATTAAAAGTGTCCAAAAATACTGTCATTCTACCACAAACCACAACTCTTAGTATTCATTGCTCTTTCTCACAACTTAGCTGGTCTATTGCCTAGATGTTTCTTACAATAACTGTTTTTCTGTGCCTAAAGCTTCTCCAAATAATTCCAATTCCAATGTCATATAAGGTCAATATACAACTATTCAGTCATTAGAGCGCTTATGCAGCCAAAATCACAGCATTCTTCAGCCATAATAAAGTACTCCTTTATCAAAAGAGGTCAGGAGCTTCACTTTTATTTATGTAATCAAAGTATTCTTAAGAGATGTGAACGCTTCTAGGATAACTGTCTCTTATGAAGAAAAATAAAATTTAAACAATACGAATGTAGTCGGCACACTATGCAACTAGTAATCACAAATAACCAGGAATTACAGGAATTCCTGCAATCATGTTCAAACCTATTTTCATTCACAATCAAAATTATGTTAGCAAAAACCAAGATCATCCAGGGGTGAAAATACTCATGCTGAAGAATCCAGAAAGGCAGTTAATGTAGTTTGAATTTTGACATACAAATTAATTTGTTAGTAGATCTTTTGCTGGTGTGTTATTTTCCCTTTTTTTTTTAATATTTAAATTTAAAACCTTTGCCTTACTAGTATATTATCATAATTATAGCATGAATCACCCCAAGACAATGGCTAACATGAGACCTTTTCTTTGGTGCAGATATATATTGCAAGTGTAATATTTGTAAAGATATTTTTCCTTCTGGAACAAATAGATCTCAACAGACTGATGGGACTTCTTTTTCCTATTCCTTAAAGGAAAAAAAAAAAAAAAGAAAAAAAGAAAAGGAAAAGTAGACTTAAGAAACTACAACTCAGTCAGAGTCCATCTTTTTTCTTCATTCGTAGTCACCAATTTGACAGTCAGGAGCAGGAGAAAATGGAGGGTTTCCTGCTTTTTGGAAACATAGGCACAATAGGATAACATTTTTTTGTTAATTTAGTGATGCTGTTATGGGTATTTGCCAAAATATTTCATATTTTTCAAATACATTTTGAATTCATATTTTCATAATTGTAGGGAGGATGAAAAGAATGGGGTTCTTTTTATCTTGTTTTGTTGATTAATCTTATTTTCCATATATCATGATTTTACATTTCCATTTCTGTAGTGCAGTTTTTTCATTTCTTTTTTCGCTGTATCAAAACCCTCAGATCCTTAATGACTCATAACCATTGGCCCATAATACTAGTAAATTTTACATGAGAAAATGAGCTTTGTCCCAGTAGTACAACACTTAAGAACAAGCTGTATTAGCTACACTGAAAAAAAACAAAAACCAAACAGGTCCCAAGGTCCAGTAGTAGAAAAAACTTTTCTGAAGGCTTTTTCTTTGATACTCAGGGCTAAACTTTACTTTTGAACTGTTACCTGTGATAAATTATTGTTTCTCTCTATTCAAAAAAGGCATGCTTCACTGATGCACATTCTTGTGGTTTTTTTTTAAATAGAAGTTAATTACTTCATGCAAATAAAACAGATTTAATAGAGGGAAAAAAAGAGAGAATCAGGTAAATAAAACCCCAAACATTTGTGATATTTGTGACAATCAACTAGAAGGTATATTCTCTTTAAAACTGATGAGGCCATTCAATTTTGTTATCTGGATATAAATTCTGATCTTTTTGCAAATGCTTTACCTTTGGAGACAAACAGCAAGAGAAATTGTTTTGCTGTCTTCTGCAAAGCTAAATCCACCAGGTACATTCAGAGTGTTTATCAAAGCAATTCTTGTGCTAAGGTGAGCTACCATGGATTAGCTATTATGAAGAGTATCACAGATTATAGATGTGTATTTTAAAACCAGTTGCTCATGAGTAAAATGCCCCTTTGCTCAAAACCATTAAGTCTGAGAAGACAGCTTCCAGAGCTTGAAGGGTACAAGTTATTCTAGATTAAAGACAAGGAATAAATCCACATGAGCACTGCTGTGACAGAAGGGGCAAGGCTGTGGTTCAGTCTGCTGTGGGGCACTGTACTGCTAGCAGTGTAAGTTTACACTGTGTTACTGCTGGAGGAATCGGTGCCCATGTCTGGACATGTGCCCTTGTGTCCACCCCAGGTTGCACACCTTGCTCCTGCACACGACCTCAGTCAAAGTACTGACACACTCCATTTGCACTCAAATGAACATTATATGGATTCACATTTACATAGAATTTATTTTTCACTGAAAGCAGCCCTTCTCTACACTAAATGTTGGCAGACACAGATGGAGGTCCTGGTCTTCTGTC